>SZWC01018207.1:6158-24753 GCA_023375785.1 Penium margaritaceum | reverse complement strand
CCCCCCCCCCCCCCCCCCCCCCCCAGCTCTGTAGAGCTTGTCACTCAGTTTCTAAGCCAATCAGAAAATGGACCTATTTTCTGGCAAGCAGGTTTTCTCGGTGAGCCCTGTCAGACGGTCGACAGCCCAAACCCGGGCGTCCTTCGTTTTGCTTGAAAACTGGTCCATACTATAATACGCGCGCTGTGAACACAGTCGTGTAGTCAGAATCAGCTAGAAAAGTAACAGTGAGGAGTTATGGCAGCCTAAACTTTGGCAGCGTCTACGCTAATCCCCGGTACCAACAGTGCCCGAAAATCATGAAACTTGGACCCTAGGCATGACATAGCATTGAGAACGCAACAGTGCAGTCAGACACGGCGTTGGACATGTGCAGGCAGCATAAGCAGCGATAGTACCTATCGGCAGCACGACTGCAGAGGAGCTCTGCCGATAGAGCTGATCACGAAGGAGGGAGGAGGCTCCAGCAGACTGCGTGTAGGCCCCAGCGTGCGTCGGCTCCACCAGACGACACTCCAACAGCATCGCATCTCGCCGTCAGTCATGTACACGCTGATGTACGCAAGCCGGGAGGACACAACACAGTACGAGTGAGAGATGTGAGACAAAATCCAACACTCCCCCATGACTCACAGGCGCAGTGCACATGGACGTGCAGAGGGCAAAAGACTAAGCGGATAGGGAGAGAGAGAGCCTCACGGACGCACACCGACTGTACTCACAGCCCTCTTGAACGAGTCAAGTTTCAGTGCCTTATTCAGGAAATGAGCCAACTGCCGTGCTGTCTCAACCCATACAATGTTGATGTTGCCTTCATGCAACAACGAACACACATATTCATACTCGACATTGATGTGCTTTGTGCGAGTGTGATGCACACCGTCATTGTCACCAATGGCCATGGCACTTTCATTCTCACAGTGCAATGTGATGGACGGATCTGACTGATGCACCTCGGACAACAGGCAACGTCGCCACACGCTCTCACAAGCGCCCGAACCAAGGGCCACATACTCACCCGCAGCAGTGCTGTGTGCAATGCAGCCTTGCTTGCCGCTGCGCCCAGATACAGCTGTTCCGCCAACAAGGCAGATCCAGCCAGTATGACTCTTACCGTCCGGACTGCCGGCCCAGTCAGTGTCGGTGCATCGCGTTGCCACAACGGACAGTTGTTGACGGAACATGAGGCCTCGTCGTGGGATAGAGACAACGTAGCGTAGTACTCGGATCGCGGCCTCAAAGTGGAGGCGACGTGGCTCCTGAGAGAACTGTGCCAGGAGGTTGACGGCGAATGCAATGTCTGGACGTGTCGTCGTTGCCATGAACATCAGTGACCCGATGACGCGCAAGTATGTGGTCACGTCTTCTGGCTCTCCCACCACGGTTGGATCAGTGCTTTTGAGCATCGTCTTACCATCGGGCGACATGGGTGAGGATGCTCTTGGCACAAGGGGCAGGTCCTTGGCAAAACGCTTGGACAAGGTCTGGAAGTAGGCAGCCTGATGGACATGCAAGATGCTCGCAGAGCGATCATGCTCAACCTCCATGCCCACAAAGACTCGTGCTGGCCTGAGGTCCTTCTTCTGGTAGGCAGCATGCAGCAGGTCCTTGACCCGCTGGATGGCAGCTGCATTCGGCGATGCGATAAGCATTTCATCGACATAGATGAGGACATCAACAAGGGTCTGACCTGGAAGTCTGACAAACATCGCGGGCTCAACAGAGCTGAGAAGGAGGCCACCGTTGAGAAGCGTACGACTGATCTCCTGGTTCTAGCAACGCGGTGACAGCTTCAAGCCATAGAGGGCTTTCCGAAGCTTCCAGACCTTGCCGGAGCCATAGTTAGAGCCTGGAGGCTTCACCATGTAGAGCTCCTCACCCTTCAGTGATCCATGGAGAAAGGCGTTGCTCACATCCATCTGATGCAGTGCCCACCCGTGCTGGGCAACGAGGCTGAACAACGCCCGAATGGTGGAGAACCAACCGACCGGAGCGAAGATCTCGTCATAGTCGATCCCAGGGACCTGAGCAAACCCCTTGGCTGTGAGACGGGCCTTGTACTTGTCCAGGGACCCGTCTGGCTTCCACTTTTGCCGGAGAGCCCCTTGGCGCCGATGGCCTTGCTGTCCGTGAGGAGGTCGACGAGCTCATAGACGTGATGTTGCCGAATGGCGGCAAGCTCGTCGATGTATGCAGCCTCCCAGTGAGTGGCCTCAGGAGATGCATGTAGGGTGGCTGGGTCCTCTCGCTCTGTGGGGCGGAGTGTCAGGGCATGCGCGTCCCACGCCCCTGGTGGCATCCACATGAGCGTGGCAGCAACGGCATACCGATGCTCCTGATGGAGCAAGGCATAGCCCAAAGCTGACCCTGGATTTAGGTTAATGATGAATGACAATGTGGCCAAGCCAAGTGCCTTGGTGCCGAGGTCCCCACCCACGACCGTGGAAGTGGGTCTGACATGAGGTGAGGAGTCTCGTGGGATGACAGGGGATCGTGGCGTGAGAGGACGTGAGGAGGCGGCTTGAGTGCTCACTGTCGACGTGGGTCTAAGGCTCCCACCCTGACCGCGTGTGTAGCGCCGATACAGACGGGGCTGCCGGCCCTGAGGGGCTGGCGGACATGAACGGGGCAGCCGGCCCTGAGGGACTGGTAGACATAGACGGGGCGGCCGGACGTGAGGTGTTGGCGGACACGGATGGGGCAGCCGGCCCTCAGGAGCTAGCGGGCCCGGACGAGGCAACTTGCTCTGAGAGGATGGCGGACACGGAAGGGGCAGCCGACTCTAAGGGGCTATTGGACACAAATGGGGCAGCTGGCCCTAAGGGGCTTGCGGACATAGACGGGGCAGCCGACTCTAAGGGGCTGTCAGACACAGATGGGGCAGCCGGCCCTGAGGGGCTGGTGGACACGGACGGGGCAGCCGACTCTGAGGGATTGTCGGACACAGATGGGGCAATCGGCCTTCAGGGGTTGGCGGACACGGAAGGGGCTGCCGGTGCAGACGGGTTTGCAGGCGTAGACAATGGAACGCCCGAACGCCGTTGGACGGAGGACGGACCCACCACTACCCCACGCGACGAGAGGAACATCAACGCGCCGGAGCAAACGAGGTCACGGGGAAATAGGTCCTCAAAGAAGAGGGCATCCCGAAACTCGACGATGCAGTGCTGAGTAGAATCCAAGAAACGCCATGCCTTCGACTGACGCGAGACGCCAAGGAAGGTGCAGAGACGACCGCGAGGCTCGAGCATGCCACCCTGGTGTGGGGCAGGCAACCACACGATGGCTACGCAGCTCCAGACCCGGGCCAGATGCAGGTCGGCTCGCTCACCACACTAGTGCTGGTATAGTGTGGACTGACGGGGAAAGGGTCCGTGGTGAATCCGGTTCCAGACCCACGCCGTGTAGGTCATGGCCTCGACGTAGAAGCCATAAGAGATGTCGGATTCTACGCGCATGGTGCGGACGACGCCGGCCATGGTGCGGTTCCAGCGCTCAGAGACGCCGTTCTGGACAGGCGAGTAAGGCGCCGACGTCCCATGATGGACACCACTGGAGGCGAGGAAGAGTGTGGTCTCCCGGAGAAACCCCCGTGATCGGAACGGAAGCGGCAAAGGAGGCGACCACACTTGCGTTCAGCATGGACAAGCCAGTCCCGAATGGTGGGAGCGATGTCGCTTTTGTGCCGAACACAGAAGACCCAACCAAAGCCAGAGTAGTCGTCCGTAAGTGTCAGGACATAACGACTGTGCTTGCTGACTGACTTTGTCAGGAGATGACCCATGACATCAGACTAGACTAAGTTCAGCGGAGCGGTCGCTCAAGAGGCAGAGAGGGGGTATGTGGAACAGTGCATCTACCCCTGAGCGCAATCAATGCACTTGGTGGGAAACAGAAAGGAGGCTGGGTCAAGGTCTGTGGCTGGCTGCGTGAGAAGCATGCTATCAGTAGCGTCATAGTGGACATAATAGAGGCGGCGATGCAGAAGACGCGTGTGCTGCGCAGAAAGTGTGCTTTCAACAAACACGTGGCCAATATCGGCCGATGAGGAGGGGACAGAGGTAGAAGCGGAAAGATGCGATACATACCACAAGTTGCCACGGGCGGTGGCATGCAAAACGACACGAGTTGATGGACGCAACGACACAGTGCCCATACCACGCGAGTGCAGAATGTCCATGCTCATGGGATCAAGGGGGGTGACAAAAAGGAGGCAGAGCTCAAGACCAGGGATGAAGAGGACATCAGTCACAAAGACATCACTAGCAGAGCCACAGAAAATGAACGATGTCGACACCACGAACAGGTAACACCTGACCAGAACCCGTCCCAACCCCGGTGACATCGGTGTCGGGACCAATGACGCTGAAGGCCTCTCGCAAGCCCATCATGTGATGCCTAGCCCCGGAGTCGATGATCCAGATCTCTGACGTGTCCTGGACTGGTGTGGCCAGGTCACTGACAGTCACATGGCAATGGACAAGCGACACTGACGCGGTGGACTGAGGTGCGAACCGGGACTGCCAGGCATCTACCCATGCGACGCCATCACGAAGACGAGCAGGTGGGAAAGGGACGGCAGAGGATGGTGTGGATGAAGACACAGGACATGACCGCAGCATAGACTCTGTCATGTACGGTAGGGATGAACTAGCGACTACGCAACTCTCATTTCCTTGGGGAGGGGGGCAAGGGCGAGGAATTCCAAGCTGAAGTGTGATGAACTAATCCAAATAACGCTCGCGGATGGAGGGTCTAACAGAGTAGACCGGCTACGGTGTAATGGCGCTGGAGTCCAAGAAGAAGGAGGAAGATACTACAGCAGGCGCGGACTGCTGCAGAAGATATTGCGGTGGAGCCGACAACAATGACGCAAGTGTAGTAGGAGCAGCGACGGTCACGGCAGTGGAGGCAAGGCGACGCTAGCGCTAGCGACGCATGGTGGCGATGATGTGAGCCTCCTCAATCGGGAGAGGACACGTGTACCACCCGTTTCCTAACTGGCCACAGATATGGCAAACGAGGCGAGCGCTGCCGGCTCCGATAGACTGCTGCTCAGGGCTCCTACCCTTCTTAACCCTGCGCTTCTACTTGCCAAGCGAGGTGGCACCAGAAGACGCTACTGCTGCTGGGGCGGCAATGGCCATGGAGGCAACGGCAGGAGAGGCGAGGTACCATGTGCGATAGATGTGTGACTCCTGAAGAGTCTGTTCGATGCGGAGGAAGAGCTCGTATGCCTAGAGCATGAGGGTACCCTGGGCAACCATCGCGGTGAGGACGTCCTAGGAGTAATGAACGAAGACGTCGGAGAAGGGCTGGGTGGCGCCGCGCTTTATAATCAGAAGCGCGGAGAGGACGGGTGGTGCGGTGTCTTCAAAGCGGCACAAGATGTCCTCTGCACACTGCGAGTAGGAGGTCACCGTCTTTGTCTCCCCCATGCGGAGGGAGTTGAACTCCCGGAACAGGCCGCTGGTCTTGGCGTCACTGCATAGGCAATGACGGCGCGTGAGTATTTGCCACGCCGCTATCGGGTCAGGAAGAGGGCCAGTTGTGAGGTGGGCAAGGAAGGGCCGAAGGACAAGACGTGTACCTAGAGGGGCTACCGAGACGAGGGCGCGCACGACGCGACCAGCGTCATACACCTGGTTGGCCTGGGTGGAGTCAAAGGGTAGAACGTAGTAGGGCCACAGGCTCTCGCCCTGTGCCCAGATCCGGAAGCTGAGCTCCCAGGTCTGGAACTGGTTGCCAGTCTGAAGCCGCGGCGGCGGGGTTTCAAAGTCCTTTGGCCTGCGGCTAGCACCCAGAGTCAAACCTAGGATTGACGTCACCGTCTGTTGTTGATGCTGGGTGTGTTGCTACGCCAGGTACTGGGTGGCGTAGGAGACCACAGGGCTTGCTTACCCAGGTGGAATGAAAGGTGCTTGCTGACGTTGTTTGCTGCTGTGGCAGCTGCTGCTGCTGATGTTGCGGTGGCTGTTGCTGCTACGACTTCTGCTACGGCAAAGGTATCGGCAGCTGCAGTGCCGCTAGTTGCAGTGTCAGCGTTGCAAGGTGCTCGCGCAAAGCGGCGAGTGGATTTGTCGCGCCAGTACGACCTACGATAGAACCTGCGGGGTGTTGGTGCTGGTGCTGCTGCTGCTACTACTGCTGCTGCTACTGTTGTTGCTACTGCTGCGGATACTGTTGTTGCTACTACTGCTGTCGCGGCTATTGCTCCTGCTGTTGATGTTGTAGCAGCTGCTACGATTGCTACTGCTTGTGCCGCTGCTACTGCTGCTCCTGGTGTCACTACAACGGTAGTAGCTACAACTGCTACTGCTGCTGCTGCTGCAATTGCTACAATTGTTGGAAGAAGGGGGATCCTCCAAGAGAGGAGGATCCCTCTTCGTTCTCTGCCATGGTGTTTTGTTCCCCTCCCTGTTCCCCCCTTTTTTCCCCCTTTTTTTGTGTGTGCTATTGATTTCAACAGTGATATCAGCATAGGGTGGCTGGCATTAGCAGCTACTACTTCGTTATCTATAGGGTTGCTACTGTTTTTTTTTCTTCTCTTTTTTTAATGTTATTGACGTCAACAGTGACGTCAGCAGTGACATCAGCTGAGGATGGTGGAGATAGGCAGTGATGGTTGCCGGAGCCTTTTTTGTGTCAACTACAAGGCAGCTGTTGCTGCTGCTGCTATCGCTGCTGCTGCTACTGCTGCTACGGTTGTTTGTTGCAACAGCAATTGCTGCAACTATTGCAGTTTCTACTACTACTGCTGATGCTATTGGTAGTCTGGTGTTGCAGCTGCAAATGCTGTTGCTGCGGCTGTTGTTGCAATAGCAGCTACTACTACTGCTACTTCTACTACTTCTGCTACTGGTACTGTTGCTGTTGCTACTACTGCGGTTGCCGTTGCAACAGTAGCTGCTGTTGGTTTCTGTCCATCTCTCATTGTACTCTGTCGTGTCCTCTCGGCTTGTGTACATCAGCCTGCAGATGACTGACGGCGAGACGTGACGCCGTTTGAGTGTCGCTCGATGGAGCCGACGCAAGCTGACGCCCACTCACCCCTCGCTGGAGCCTCCTCCCTCTGGCGATACGCTCAGCTCCATCGGCAGGCCTCCTCGGTGGTCG
Organism: Penium margaritaceum; assembly: GCA_023375785.1. NCBI lineage: Eukaryota > Viridiplantae > Streptophyta > Zygnematophyceae > Desmidiales > Peniaceae > Penium > Penium margaritaceum. The sequence goes on along the minus strand of SZWC01018207.1, from coordinate 17,637 downwards.
GGCCGCCGGCGGTCACTGTTACTACAGATGTTGTCTGCATGCACCTAGCGCTGTGTCTAGTTGTGGCATTGAGTCTGCAGCATCATGCGGTGCCTAGGGTCTCGGTTCCTGCTGTATGGCCATGTTTGGCATCGCTGACTGTTGTAAGCACTCCCTGGGTTCGGGCAACCATAACTCCTTGCTCCTATTTTTCTAGCTGATTCTGACTGCACGACTGCGTTCCCAGCGATGGTATTATGGTATGGTCCAATTTTCAGGCAAAACGGACGACGCCCGGGTTTTGGGGTGTCGGGCATCTAGCAGGGCTCACCGAGAAAACCCTGCCTGCCAGAAAATAGGTCTAGGACTATTTTCCGATTGGCTGGTTAGCTGAGTAACAAGTTCTACACTAGTGGGGGGGAGCTAGAACTTGGAGGGGTCTCCCATTGTTGCTCATTCTTCATTTCTCATCAGTCACTTTCAGTTTTCGGCTGTTTTCTGGCGCTAACACTGGCGCGCGCGTTTCTGAGTAACAAACCTAGAGCTTCCAGAGTTGGACTCTAGAGCAACAGACTGAGGGACAAGCAGACTTAAGCAACGAGCATGGAAGCCCGTACGCTGCATCAACAACGCCACTGCCCAAACCTGCTGCTTAGGATTTCTAGCTTGGTATGAGAGCCAGATCGTAGCAGCAGCAACAGAAGACTGGTGAACAGCTGTCAGACAACGCCGGCGGACCCCCATACGTGCTAGTGCAGGGGAAATGCTGCCAGATCTTTTTTCTGGCAGCATTGACCCGCCTGGTGGCGGCGTCAGACTTTTTCCCACGGCTACTGGGCCAAGGGAAATGCTGCCAAAATTCTTGGGCAGCGCTCAGCCCCACGCGTGGTAGGAGGAGGTGAGCAGCAGGCCGCGTCGGACACCTGCGGGTGACGACGCACTCTGCAACGTCACCCAGGTGCAGTGACTCGCACGAGCATGCAGCAGTAGCAGTCTGCAGTAGCGGAAGCCGCATCTGCAGGCAACGGCAGCGAGCAGTGGCAGCAGCAGCCAGCAGCAGCTACGTGGAAGCAACAGCACCAGCAGGCAGAAACAGCAGCTCACAGCAACCCACAGTAGCAATAGCCCGTAGCAGCAGCTTGCAGCAGCAGCCACCTGCAGCAGCAGCGAGCAGCAACAGGCAGCAAGCAGCAGCAACAGCAGGCTGCATCAGACGTAGCAACGAGCCGCAGCAGTAGCCAGTTGCAGCAGCAGCAGCAGCGAGCAGCTGCCAACAGCAGCCAGCAGCGGCTGCTGCTACTCGTTGCTCGCAACGAGCGCACAGCGAGCAGTCGCCCACTGCTGCCAGCAAGTAGTAGCTCGCTGCCAGCTTGCAGCAGCTCACTGCCAGCGAGCAGCAGCTCGCTGCTGCTACTGTTGCCGCTGCTGCACTTGCTACAATTCTTGCAAGAAGGGGGATCCTCCAACAGAGGACTCGTCTTCATTCTCTGCCATGGTGTTTTATTCCCCTCCCTGTTCCCCCCTTTTGTTCCCCCTTTTTTTGTGGTATTGATGTCAGCAGTGACATCAGCCTAGGGTGGCTGGCATTAGCAGCTACTACTGTGTTATCTGTAGGGTTGCTGCTGTTTTTTTTCCTTTCTCTCTTTTTGTTGTTGCTGACGTCAACAGTGACGTAAGCAGTGACATCAGTTGAGGATGGCGGAGATAGGTAGTGACGGTTGCCGGAGCCTTTTTTGTGTCAACTAGAGGGCAGCTGTTGCTGCTGTTGCTGCCTCTGCTGCTACCTCTGCTGCTACTGCTGCTGCAGCTGCTACGGCTGTTTGTTGCAACATCAGGCGCTGCTACTACTTTAGTTGCTACGATTGTAGCTGCTATTGGTGGTCTGGTTCTGCAGCTGTAAATGCTGTTGCTGCGGCTGTTGTTGCAACAGCTGCTACTACTACTGCTACTTCTGCTACTTCTTCAACTGGTACTGCTGCTGCTGCTACTGCAATGGTTGCTATTGCAACAGCAGCTGTTGTTGGTTTTTTTCCATCTCTTATTGTACTCTGTTGTGTCCTCCCGGCTTGTGTACATCGGCCTGCAGATGACTGACGGCGAGACGTGATGCCGTTGGAGTGTCGCTCGGTGGAGCTGACGCAAGCTGACGCCCACTCACCACTCATAGGAGCCTCCTCCCTCTGGCGATGCACGCAGCTCCATCGGCAGGCCTCCTCGGTGGTCGGGCTGCCCGCGGTCACTGTCACTGTAGATGTTGTCTGCATGCACCTAGTGCTGTGTCTGGTTGTGGCCTTGCGTCCGTAGCATCATGTGGTGCCTAGGGTCTCGGCTCCTGCTGTATGGCCATGTTTGGCATCGCTGACGGTTGTAGGCAATGCCTAGGTTCGGGCAGCCATAACTCCTTGCTGCTATCTTTCTAGCTGATTCTGACCGCAGTTCTCAGGCAAAACGGACGACGCCCGTGTTTTGGGGTATCGGGCATCTAGCAGGGCTCACCGAGAAAACCCTGCCTGCCAGAAAATAGGTCTAGGACTATTTTCTGATTTGCTGGTTAGCTGAGTAACAAGTTCTACACTAGTGAGGGGGGACCTAGAACTTGGAGGGGTCTCCCATTGTTGCTCATTCTTCATTCCTAATCAATCACTTTCAGTTTTCAGCGGCTTTGTGGCGCTAACACTGGCGCGTGCGTTTCTGAGTAACAAACCCAGAGCTTCCAGAGTTCGACTCTAGAGCAGCAGACTGAGGGGGCAGCAGACTTGAGCAACGAGCGTGGAAGCCCACACGCTTCATTAACAACGCCACTGCCCAAACCTGTTGCCTAGGATTTCTAGCTTGGTATCAGAGCCAGAGCGTAGCAGCAGCAACAGAAGACTGGCGAACAGCTGTCAGACAATGCCGGCGGACCCCCATACGCGCTAGTGCAGGGGAAATGCTGCCGGATTTTTTCTGGCAGCATTGACCCGCCTGGTGGTGGCGTCAGACTTTTTCCCACGGCCACTGGGCCAGGGGAAGTGCTGCCAAAATTCTTCGGCAGCGCTAAGCCCCACACGTGGCGCGAGGAGGTGAGCGGCACGCCGTGTCGAACACCTGCGGGCGACGACGCATGCTGCAATGTCACCCAGGTGCAGTGACTCGCACGAGCACGCAGTAGTAGCTCTCTGCAGCAGCGGCAGCCGCAGGTAATGGTAGCAAGCAGTGGTAGCAGCAGCGAGCAGCAAATGCGTGCAGCAGCAGCAACAGGCAGAAACAACAGCTCACAACAGCCCACAACAGTAGCAGCCCATAGCAACAGCTTGCAACAGCAGCCGCCTGCAGCAGCAGCCCGCAGCAGCAGCGAGCAGCAGCAGGCAGCAAGCAGCAGCTACAATAGCGTGTAGTAGCAAAAGCAGGCTACAGCAAACATAGCAGCGAGCCGCAACAGTAGCCAGTTGTAGCAGCAACAGCAGCCAGCAATGGCTGCTGCTGCTTGTTGCCCGTAGCGAGCAAGCAGCAAGTAGTAGCCCGCTGCTGCGAGCGCGCAGCAGCTCGCTGCCAGCTTGCAACAGCTCGCTACTGGCTTGTAGCAGCTTGCTGCCAGCGTGCAACAGCTCGCTGCTAGCGAGTAGCAGTCCGCTACTCGCATCCAATAGCGGGAAGCTGCCCGCTATGACAGACGAGAGAAGAGAAAAATAGACACACAAAAAAATGCAAGAGAAAAGAATCCCCCACCCCACCAGCTTCGCTCCCGCGGCTGCAGCTGCCTTTGGTGCTGTAGCAGCTAGAATAGTCGCAGCAGCACGTAGCAACAGCAGTTGCTGCTGCAACTGCAACTGCAATTGTAGCAGTAGTAGTAGTAGCAACAGCTGCAGCAACAGTAGTAGCAGCAGTAGTAGCAGGAGCAACAGCAATAGTAGCAGCACCAATAGCATCAGCAGCAGTAGCAGGAGCAGCAACTATAGTAGCAGCAGTAACAGTAGTTGCTACAACGGCCCCAACAACCGCCACTACTGACGTCAGCATCCCGCTGTTGACGTCATCACTTTAGAAAAAAAGGGGGCAAGGGAAAGGGGAAGAAAACCTAAGGATGGGCAAGACGTCCACCGCCCTCAGCTGACATCACCATTGATGTCAGCATTCACAAAAAGAACAAACAAAGGGGCATCAAACCATGGCTGGTAGCCCCACTGGGGAGGGGTCCTCCTCTGTTGGGGGGACCCCCACCCCCGTGTTCTTGTAGCGGCTGCAGCAGCAGCAGCAACGGCAGCAGTAATAGCAGCGATAGCAGCAACAAGAGCAGCAACAGCACTAGCACGAGCAGCAGGAGCAACAGCAGCAGGAGCAGTTGGAGCAGCAGGAGTAGCAGGAGCAGCAGGAGTAGCAGCAGGAGCAGTAGTAGCAGAAGTAGTAGTAGTAGCTAGAGCAGAAGCAGCAGCAGCAGCAGTAGCAACAGCAGTAGCGGCAGCAGCCCTCTGGTGTCATTGGCGACAACACTGACCCACTCGCTGCTCTTCAGTAATAGCTCACCGCCCTAACGTAGTAGCTTGCGGCACAGCAGCCGTTGGTCTCTCAGACTGCCACTAGTGAGCCGCCATCCTTCATCCCTCTACGGTACGCCAGCCTGGTTGTGTCAGCTGCCACGTACTACGTGGCGTAGCAGCAGACTTAGCGCCAACGGCAAACAGTGACCTCCGTCCTTGGCCCCACTCTGGGTGCCGGCCGCAGGCAAAAGGACTTTGAGACGCCGCCGCCGCTACTTAAGGCCGGCGAGCAGTTCCGGAGTTGGGAGCTCAGCTTCCAGATTTGGACGCAGGGTGAGGGCCTATGGGCATACTACACCCTGCCGTATGACGCCACCCTGGCCGACCAGTTTTATGACGTTGGTCGTGCCGTCCGCGCTCTAGTCCCTATCGCCCTCCTGGCTTCTTGCCTCGCCCTCGAGCTCTTCTTAGGCGACTTCACCGCTGGTGCAACCCTAGACCCTACAGTCGCGTGGCACATCCTCACTTGTCCCCATCGCCTATCCAGCGAGGCTGAGACCAGCCGCCTGCTGCAAGAGTTCAACTCCCTGCACATGGGGGAGACCGAGACGGTCACCTCCTACAAGCAGCAAGCAGAGGACATCCTTCTTCGCCTTGGGGCCTCTGTCCCACCTCCTCTGGCCGCGCTCCTTACCATCAAGCGCGGTACCACCGACACGTACGCAGATGTCTTCTTCCATTACTCTCACGACATCCTCTCCACCATGGCGGCCCAGGACACCCTCATGCCCTGGGCGTACGAGCTCTTGCTCCAAATTGAGGAAGCTCGTCTGGAGTCCCACCTCCAGCACACGGAGGCTCTCGCCTCCCCTGCCGTCGCCTCCGTGGCTGTTGCCTCCCCCGTCGCAGCTACCTCATCGTCATCGGGGAGGAAGAAGCGTCGGAACAAGAAAGGCAATGGTTAGCAACAGCAGCAGCGGCGACCGTTGACCGGGTCCAGCGGTGGAGGCTCAGTCTGCCTCAAATGTGGCGAGCCCGAGCACGGGTGGTACACGTGCCCTCTACCAACGGACGAGGTGCGCGTCATCGCCACCATGCGTCGCCAACGAGAGCATCGTCTTGCCTCTGCCGCCGTAGTTGTTGCCGACTCTAACACTTTGGCCTCATCCAGCAGCTCCACCACTCCAGTTGCGTCGCCAGTCCAACCGACACCAACGCCGCAACAGTCGGCGCCGGCACAGTCCTTCTACCCGAGCTCCGGCGCCATTACCTCGCACTCCGTCTACACTCCCGGGCCATCCTCCCGTGAGCGTCAGTTGGAGCAGTTCATCGCGCTCCAGCTCGGCCTGCCTCGCCCTCCTTCCCAGGGAAGTGCGAGTTGCATCACTTCCTACTCTCTTGCCTAGCCGTGCATGACTAAGACTAAGCTACGGTCGTGTCTCATTTCCTCGTCTGTCACGTCATCTCCCATGGCCTCCGCTACCCCTTCCCATGACAACATTGCATGGCTTGACGATTGGCAGACTCAGTTTGCGCCCCCTTTCACTACGTCCGCGTCCCTTGCTTGCTGCCATGTGACCGTTAGCGATCTGGCGACCCCGGTCCAGGACCCTGCCGAGACCTAGATCATCGACTCTGGGGCCACGCATCACATGACGGCTTCTCGTGAGGCCTTTAGTATGCTCGGTCCTGTTGGCGATGTCTCCGGTGTCTGGACGGGCTCCGGACAAGTGTTGCCTGTCCGTGGTGTTGGCGTCGTTCGTTTCCGTGGTCCTTCCGGTGACGTTTTTCTGACCGATGTCCTCTTCGTCCTTGGTCTCGAGCTCAGCCTCCTATTCGTCACTGCCCTTGACCGCATGAGCATGGACGTTGTGCACTCACGTGGTGTTGGCACTGTGTCACTGCATCAGTCTGGTCTTGTCGTATTGCACACCACCGCCTGTGGCAACCTGTGGCATGTACATCGCCTCTCGTCCTCTCCTTCCGTCTCCTCCCTGTCGGCCGCCACATGCCATGTGTTTGTCACCAGTACGCTTTCTCCTCAGCACACTAGCCTCCTGCACCGCCGCCTTTGCCACGTCCACTCTGCCGCCGTAGACAGCATGCTCCGCACCTAGCCGGCCAAGGGCCTTCACCCGGAGACTTTCCCCCTCCCGTGCCCCACTGAGTGCACTGATTGCGCTGAAGGGAAAATGCACCGGTCCACGTATCCTTTGTCTTCCTCCCATGCGTCCGTCCCTCTCGACCTTGTCCATTCCTGCGTCATGGACCCTATCCCCACCGAGACCATCGACGAGCACGGGCGCTATGTCCTCACACTCACTGACGGCTATTCTCGCTACCGCTGGGTCTTCTGCCTTCGTCAGAAGAGCGATGTTGCCCGAGCCATCGAGGCATGGCTTGTCCTCGCGAAGCGCGAGTGTGGCCGCTCTCTTTGTCGCTTTTGCTCCGATCGTGGTGGTGAGTACATGGGTGAGGCCACGACCTTTCTCGCCTCCCGCAGGATCTACCATGAGACATCCGCGCCCTAAAAGTTCGCCCAGAACAGTGTCTTCGAACGGTGGAACCGTACCATGGCCGACGCCGTCCGCACCATGCGGGTCGAGTCCAGTCTCTTGGATGGCTTCTATTTTGAATCCATGGCCTACATGACCTGGATCTGCAGCCGGATTCCCCACGGTCCCCTTCCCTGCCAGTCCACACCGTACCAGCATAGGTGCGGTCAGCGAGCTGACCTGCACCCGGCTAGCGTCTGGGGTTGCGTGGCCATTGTGTGGCTGCCTGTCCCGCAGCAGGGCGGCAAGCTCGCCCCGCGCGGACGTCCCTGCACCTTCCTCTGTGTCTCTCATCAGTCGAAGGCCTGGCACTTCTGGGATCCCTCCCGGCACTGCATCGTCGAGTCTCGTGATGCCCTCTTCTTTGAGGACCTGTTTCCTCGCGACCTCATTTGCTCCGACTTGTCCGTGTCTATCCCATTGCGGGGGGGAGTGGTGAGTCCGTCCTCCGTCCTGCCGCTTCCGGGTGACACATCCCTTAGTCCCTCTGAGCCGGCAGCCCCAGTCGCCTTTGCTAGTCCCTTTGGACCAGCAGCCCCAGTCGCGTCCGCTGGCCCCTCTGGGCCGGCGGCCCCAGTCATGTCCACTGGTCCCTCTGAGCCAGCAACCCCAGTCACCTCTGCTAGTCCCTCCGGACTAGCAGCCCAAGTCGCGTCCGCTGGCCCCTCCGGGCCGGCGGCCCTAGTCGTGTCCACTGGTCCCTCTGAGCCGGCAGCCCCAGTCGTCTCCGCTGGTCCCTGTGGACCAGTAGCCCCAGTCGCGTCCGCTGGCCCCTCCGGGCCGACAGCCCTAGTCGTGTCCATTGGTCCCTCTAAGCCGGCACTCCCAGTCGCCTCTGCTGGTCCCTTCGGACCAGCAGCCCCAGTCGCGTTCGCTGGTCCCTACGGGCTAGCAGCCCCAGTCGTGTACACAGGTCCCTTCGGGCCAGCAGCCCCAATTGCGTCCGCTAGTCCCTCGGGGCCGGCAGCACCAGTCGCATCCGCTGGTCCCTCCGGGCCGGTAGTTCCAGTTGCGCCCGCTAGCCCCTCCGGACTCGCGGTCCCGGTCGCATCCACCGGCCCCTCCGGGCCAGCAACCCCGTCCACCTCCATTGGCCCGTCGGACTCAGTGCCATCGCTTGCCCTGCCACGCGACACACATGGCCCAGGCGGCAACCTCCGACCCAGACCGTCGATGAGCGCGCAGGCCGTTGCACCGCGCTCCGTGGCGCTTCGAGCCCCCGTGGCCCCACGTGTCTCCTCCACTCCCACGGTCGTGAGTGGGGACCCTGGCACCAAGGCCCTCGGCTTGACCACCTCGGCTATCATTGCAGACCTGCACCCGGGCTCCATACTGGGCTACGCCATGCTTCATCACGAGCATCGGCACGGTGTCGTGGCTGCCCTCGCGCGCATCCCACCTAGGACTCGAGATGCACACGCTCTCTCAGTCCACTCCATAGCACACCCGGAGGACCAAGCCACCCTGCGCGAGGCACGAGCCTCTCCTGAAGCGGCACACTGGGACGCTGCCTGCGCCGATGAGCTTGCCGCTATCGGACAACACCATGTGTACGACCTCGTCGACCTTCCTCCAGGTCGGAAGGCCATCGGCGCCAAGTGGGTCTTTCGGCGCAAGTGGAATCCCGACGGGTCCTTGGACAAGAACAAGGCCCGCCTTACAGCCAAGGGGTTTGCCCAAATTCCTTGGGTCGACTACGACCAGATTTTTGCTCCAGGCCGTCGGTTCTCCACGAGCCGGGCACTCTTCAGCCCGGTTGCGCAGAAAGGGTGGGAGCTGCATCAGATGAATGTGAACAATGCATTTCTCCATGGTTTACTAGAGGGTGAGGAGATCTATGTGGTGCAGCCCCCAGGCTTCAACGACGGCACTCGGAGAGTCTGGCGAATGCGTAAGGCCCTGTATGGCCTGAAGCAATCGCCTCGGTATTGGAACCAAGAAATCAGCAGCACTCTCCTTCGTGGCGGGCTCCAGTGCAGCACCGCTAACCCCGCACTGTTTGTCGGTCCGCAAGGCCAAACTTTTGCCGCTGTTCTGGTTTACGTCGACGATCTCCTCATTGCGTCGCCAGACACAGCTTCCATCCAGCGTGTCAAGGACTTGCTGCACGTCGCTGACCAGATGAAGGAACTCGGATCTGCCAGAGTCTTCCTGGGCATGGAGCTTGAGCATGATCGCTCCCAGGGCGTCCTGCACATCCACCAAGCCGCCCATGTGCAGACGTTGTCCACCTACTTTGCGGAGGACCTACCACTCGTGCCGAGCGCATCCTCACCCATGTCACCCAATGGTCAAGTGAAGCTGAAGAGACCTGACCTAGCTGTTCTGGGAGAGCCAGTTGACGTGACCACGTACCTACGAGTCATCGGGTCACTAATGTTCCTGGCGACAACGACGCGCCCAGACATCGCGTTCACCGTCAACCTCCTGGCCCAGTTTTCTCATGAGCCGCATCACCTCCACTACGAGGCCGCGATCCGAGTACTGCGCTGTCGTCTCGACTCCTCGGCGAGGTCTCATGTTCCGTCGTCAGCCGTTTGTTGTCGCGGTGGGCTACACCGACAATGACTGGGCCGGCAGTCCGGACGAAAAGAGTCGCTCAGGCTGGATCTTTGTGATTGGCGGCACACCTGTGTCCTGGCATAGTGGCGAGCGGGGGTGCATTGCACGCAGCAGTGCTGAGGCTGAGTACGTTGCTCTTGGCTCAGGCGCATGTGAGAGTATGTGGTTGCGTCGTCTGTTGTCCGAGTTGCGTCAATCTATCGCATTCATCACGTTGCATTGTGACAATGAGAGTGCCATGGCCATCGCCGACAATGACGGCGTTCATCACACACACACAAAGCACATCAACGTTGAGTATCACTATGTACGTTCGTTGTTGCATGACGGGAGCATCAGCATTGTGTGGGTTGAGACAGCACGGCAGTTGGCTGACTTCTTGACCAAGGCACTGAAGCGCGACTCGTTCAAGAAGGCTGTGAGTTCAGTCGGCATACATTTGTGAGTGACTCTCTATCCCTGCTTGTATTTCTGCTTGGCCTGGGGCAGTTTGGTCGTTGACTGTGTCTCTGCCCGCACATGTGCTCTACACCTGTGAGTCATTGGGAAGTGTTGGTTTTCGTACATCTCTCATTGTACTCTATTGTGTCCTCCCGACTTGTGTACATCGGCGTGCAAATGACTAACGGCGAGACGTGACGCCGCTCGAGTGTCGCTTGGTGGAGCCGAAGAACGTTGAGGCCCACTCACCCCTCGCTGAAGCCTCCTCCCTCTGGCAATGCACTCAACTCAATTGGCAGGCCTCCTCGACGGTCCGGCCGCCGGCTGTCACTGTCATTGCAGATGCTGTCTGCATGCACCTAGCGCTTTGTCTGGTTGTGGTATTGCGTCCGCAGCATCATGCGGTGCCTAGGGTCTCGGTCTCCTGCTGTATGGCTCTGTTTGGCATCGCTGACTATCGTAAGCACTACCTGGGTTCGGGCAGCCATAACTCCTTGTTGCTATTTTTCTAGCTAATTCTGACCGCACAACTGCGATTGGAGCATTGGTATTATGGTATGGTCCAGTTTTCAGGCAAAACAGACGACGCCTGAGTTTTGGGCTGTCGGGCGTCTGGCAGGGCTCATCGAGAAAACCCTACCTGCCAGATAATAGGTCTAGAACTGTTTTCTGATTGGCTAGTTAGCTGAGTAACAAGTTCTACACTAGTGGGGGGGGTGCTAGAACTTGGAGGGGTCTCCCATTGTTGCTCATTCTTCATTCCTAATCGGTCACTTTCAGTTTTCAGTTGCTTTCTGGCGCTAACATTGGCGCGCGCGTTTCTGAGTAACAAACCGAGAGCTTCCAAAGTTAGACTATAGAGCAGCAGGCTGAGGGGGTAGCAGACTTAAGCAACGAGCGTGGAAGCCCGCACGCTGCATCAACAACGCCACTGCCCCAACCTGTTGCCTAGGATTTCTAGCTGCTGCTACTACAGCTGTTGCCAGTTAGCTAATGCGTCCGTGTCCGGTTGGGTTTGAGAGGTTTTGCTTGGTGGCACGGAGGGCCTACACACAGTGAAGTACATTTACTCACTAGTCACCTTAGAGGAAGGAAGGTTGGGGTTAAGGGGGGTGTGGAGGGGGCTGTGGAGGGGGGGGGGGGGGTGATCGGAGATCCCCAACCCCTCCTGAAGTGTGAGTTGGAGGGACCCTCCAAGTCCTGAAGTAGAGTTGCATCTATCGACTCATATTCATTCAGAGCTCTAGTTTAAAGTGTGTGCTTACATATGCAGGCTAGCGCTTCAGAGCATGGTTCGGATGAAAACATGGCTAAGGATTGTAAAGGGGGTTGTTGTACCTCCCCCTGCATTGCACATGACAGCTAATTGACAGACCCACACAATCTTTTTCCTTTTTAATTATCTATTTATCTATAGACATACATATACATATACATATACATATACATATACATATACATATACATATACATATACATATACAT
>SZWC01018206.1:0-49524 GCA_023375785.1 Penium margaritaceum | reverse complement strand
TGCTACCCATGCAGCTGATTTTTGGCGGGAAGACATCCCGCTGCCTGCCGCAAGGACCACATGCGCAAACACTGGTGGACAACGGATGGCACCTCACCCAGACGGCATCGCACTGGGCGAATGGTGACACGACGAAGGACTGGGTGCGCTACATCGTGCTGCCATACTACAAACGCACATGTGCCTCATTGGGTGTCCGCGAGGGTGAAGCTGACCTGCAGCTGGTTCTGGATACATGGCATCCGCACTGTAGTGGGGCGTTTCTCGAATGGCTACATGCGAACTTTCCGTACATGCGGACTGTTTATGTGCCTCCGGGATGCACCGGCAAGGCACAGCCAGCGGACGTGGGTCTCATGCGTCCTTTTAAGAATAAACTGGAGGAACTGTTCGCAGTGTGGGGAACACACCGTAGCCAGGCGGGGGGGTCCATGAATGTGGGAATGAAGGAACTGAAGGAGGCCGCATGTGAGTGGTTTTTTGAGGCGTGGATGTACATGCGTCATCCAGAGCCCATGGTCAAGAACGCGTGGGCCAAGGCGAACTTTCCTAGGGTGTTTGACCCTGCCTTCCAGCGTGCGGCCGCTCCATACGCAGGGGAAATGTTGTTTCATAGTGACACGTACGAGGCCGACAATGAGGTTGTTTAATTTGTCTTTTCCAACTGTTGAAAAGTAACGTTCTTTGCCTCCTCGCTTTCGAACTGACGTCGTCGAAGTTCATTCAGTGGCCATTTCTTCTCCTTTTGTGGAAAAAAATGATGGACTGACATTGTAAAGGACGTAGGTGAACCCAGGACAGAAAAACCCAGGCACAAACTTTGATTTCGACGTTTGCCTATCAGAAACATTTTCATAGAACCTAATTTTCGATCAAAAAACCATTTTCGACGAATTTCGACCACCCTGAAAATAGTTAATATTGAAATCAAAGAGCAGTAGGGTAAGATGCATTGCTGAACCTACCCTGACTCCCATTCTCGAGCCCTTCACCCTCTCGAGTTGGTCCATTTGGACCTCAGTCCTCTCCCTGTTGAGTCTTTGTCCGATCGGGGCCGATACGTTCTGACCCTGACATGTGACTTCGCCCGGATGCGATGGATCTACAGCCTTCACCAGAAGAGCGATGCCGCTCTCACAGTTTGTATCTGGCTAGTGATGGCTGAGCGTCAGTCCCATCACACAGTGCACACATTCTGTTTGGATCACCGCGGCGATTTTCTTGGTGAGATGGGAAGTTTTTTTTTGTCAAGCACAGGGTTTCTCACCAAGTTTCCGCTCGTGTTACTCCTCAGCAGAACGTTGTCTCTGAGCGCTGGAACCGTACCATGGAGGATGCGGTTTGTGCTATGTGGTCTGAGTGCGGTTCCCGGAATCTGCCGTATTTGAAGGATTCCCCTAAATGACGTGGGTCTAGAACCGCCTCCCACACGGTCCCCTTCTGGACCACGTTACACCGTACGAGCTCTGGTTTGACCACTGTGTCGATCTACATCTCGCTCGTGTCTGGGGATTCGTGGCTTCTCTATGGTACATCGAAGACCAACAGGGGTCCAAGGTCTCCCCGTGGGGTCCCTTGTGTGCCTTCGTAGACATCTCCTTGCGGTCAAAGGCCTGGCGCTTTCGGGACCCCGCCCGTCGTCTCATCTTTGAGTCTCGCAATGCGCTATTCTTTCAGTATCTCACATACCGTGACCCGACTTCTCTTACGTTGATGTCTATCACGCACGTTCCCACCTGTGAGGCTTGTTGACGGATGGGGGAGTTTGGGCCTACAAGCACATCTCGTCCGGCTGATGTGTCCATTTGGCCCCCCTCCAGTTCTTCGTCTCTGGCTCTTGATGACCCAGTGATCATAGTTGTCGACCCAGAGATCTCTCTAGCCGAGATGTTGTTTCTACCAGTGTTCCCTCACACCCCACAAGCACCCATAATTATGTATCCATGTTCACCAGTTTTCCTGCCTCTCTATGTAATCTGGCATCTGCCCCTACTGCTACACCCATCCTTGTGTCTCCCGTCATTTCACCAGCATCTCAGCATTAGCATCCTCACACTACATCACCTGCTTCTTTGCATTAGTCCTCATCAGATGTGGTGGCTCTTGACCTTGAGCCTGAGGTGAGCTCCTTGAGCCCACCTTATTCACGTGAGCCCGGTGGTCACCTTCGAGCACTGGTCTTCGGAGTCGAGCGAGTATCCGATCCTGCACCTAGGCGCTCCAAGAGCAGCACAGCGAGTGGTGATCCTGGCACAAAGGCCCTAGGGCTGAGTTTCCACACAGATCACACAGAGGTACACCAAGCGTACCTTGTAGGACAAGATCTGGTCACTCGCGGGTTTCGCATCACTTGTGATGCAGCAGCTGACCTTGTGGTTGTCTTGCCCAGCTTTAAGGCGTGCGCACTTGCCACTCACAGCTCCCCCTCGATGGCGCATGATCCGAGCACACTGAGGGAGGCCCTCTCATTAGAGGATGCAAAAGCCTAGTATGCTGCCTACAAGGATGAGCTTTGTGCAATCCGAGAGCACGGAGTTTACAAGCTTGTCGACCTTCCACCTGGGATGAAAGGCATTCAGGTCAAGTGGGTGTTTTGCAAGAAAGTGAAGCCGGATGGCTCACTAAAATGCCACAAGGCTGAGTTGGTCGACAAGGGTTGTTCCCGGGTCGAGGGCATCAATTACACGAACACTTTTGTCCCTGTTGGCCGCATGACCTCAGCCCGCGCTCTTCTCGGTATGGTGGCTCAGCATGACTGGGAACTTCACCACATGGATGTGAACAATGTGTTTCTCCATGGATCTCTGGATGAGTAATTTACGTGGCTCACCCACCAGGCTTTCAGGACAGTGACAAGATCTCGCGCTTGCACAAGTCCTTGTATGGAATCAAGCAATCTCCTCGGTATTGGAACCAGGAGATTGCAAGCACTCTGACTTGTGCGAGATGTATAAAGAGCAAGGCAAATCCCTCTCTCTTTATTCGATGGTCGATTAAGCGGTTCACCGCCATCCTGGTCTATGTGGGAGACCTTATAATCGCGTCTCCCTCCATGGAGGCGATGAAGGAGGCCAAGGCGGTCCTCCAGACTGCCTATAGGATGAAGGATATTGGTCCTCCAGCGGTGTTTCTTGGCATGGAGATCGTGCAAGACCGCAGACGTTGGACACTTCTGCTGCATGAGGCCCGATACGCACGGGTTGTGGGGGAGCGTTTGAGTGACCTCCTTGGCGCAGTAACCACGGCCTCCACACCCCTCACACCTGATGGGCAGGATGCCCTAAAGGTGGATGATCCCACGCAACTGGGGGAGACGGTGGATGTGACCTTGTACCTACGTCTCACCGGATCCCTAATGTACCTGGCGACTACCACACGCCCTAACATCGCCTTTGCCATTAACCTCCTTGCTTAGTCTTCGTAGGCTCAACGAGCTATAGCCCTTCATGCAGTTGTGCAAGTGGTGCGGTACGTGGTCTCACACCGTACCTTGGACTCTCCTTTCATCGACAGTGTCGGTGGTTCTTGACAGCTTCACAGACAGCGACTGGGCCTGGAGTCCATATGGATGTAGTCGCACCGGCTACGTGTTCATGTTCGGTGGTAACGCTATGTCCTGGCGCAGCGAGAAGCAGGGCTGCATTGTACGTAGCTCCTTGGAGGTAGAATATGTTGCTCTGGGTGCAGGGGTTGTTGAGGTAGTGTGGATGCAGCGCTTGTTCCTTGAGTTGGGTCAGTAAGTGCCCGCCATTGTGCTTCGCTCCGAAAACCATAGTCATCTTGCCATTGTGGAGAACTCTGGTTTTTTTCATGCTCACACAAAGCACATTATGATCGAGCATCATTTCATGCGTGATCTGGTGGAGCGACACCTGATCTCCGTCACTTGGGTCGGCACTAACATGCAGCGTGCTGATTTCTTGATGAAGGCATTGGCTCGTGGGAAGTTTCTGGTGGCTTTCGTTCTGTTGGGCTGCACCCCTTGCCTGACAGTGGTTGAGTGGGAGGTGTGTCTCTGTCTATATCACGACTGTTTCTGCACTTTTTGCATTTGTTTCAGTACTGCACGTGTATGGAAATGCGTACCATCGGGTCATGGGGGAGTGTTGTGATTTGTGATGTTCCTGTCAACCTGTAAAGTTTATCGTGACCACTCGGCTGTGTCCATGCCCATGCACATCCCTGATGTGGACCCAGGTGGCGCTGGTGCATTGTCTAGTGATGGACCACCTACTCGAAGCTGACCGACAACCACCCCAGAGTCCTGGATGTTGGCCGGGACCTTCTGTAGTTTTCCTGCAGTCCGTGGAATTTTATCAGTGGACTGGCCGTGGGACAGATTTGCATGTTTTGCATTGTGTGTCCAATGCTTCATGCCGGGTGCATGCATGTGACCAGTCATAGCGTCTGGCTCAAGATCTTACACGTTTAGGTTCAAACGGCGTAGTGTTTGGACTTGTCTGCTCAGAGTTACGACAAAAATAGAGTTTTTGAGCCGGTTTTAGGACAGACCTTGTACTGCCGCTTGCGACACCCACCGTGCGCCACGGTAGGTGTTTTTGCTGTGGACCTGTCATTTGTTCCATCTCTCTGCATTACTAAGGTATTGGAGCTTAGGAGACTTTGCGCATCTCCCTAGCCTGACTCTTGCTGTTTCTTGCACCTGCTTGCTTACTAGTGCGCCAGCTGAGTGGACAGTGTCGCCACGTCAGTAGCACCAAAGTTAGGAGTCTTCCTAGAATTTTCTCATGTGGGAGGTGCCAGCTCACTCCAATTCTCTTTTACCACCCACTGGGCAAACAAGATACCGGCTCCCATGAGTTATACTTGCGTCCAAAACCAGTCTAATGAACGAGGCACTCCCTAGCAACATGCGACCGGAGTGTACGCTTTCGGTGTTGGATTAGGCGCATGATTTCATATTGGCATTCCACAGGAAGGATTGCTGGTGGTGGTTGAAGAAGCCCCTCTTCCGTGTATGGAGCAAGTAAGTTCACATGAAAGCCGTCATGGATTTTCATGCGAGGCGGAAGCAGCAATCGGCAAGCCACTTGCCTGATGTGTGCAAGGATGGGAAACGGTGCGATCCACTTCAGGAGAAGTTTCCGCACCCCTGGTGACTTCAACCAAAGATTCTTGTTGCTAAGGAGCACCTTAGCACTAATGTCAAACAAGACATTGCGGCAAATCTTGTCAGCACATGCATTTTTTCGTTGCCGAGCCGCTTGAAGGTGACCCTTTGGCTCCTCTAGCAAGGAGTCTAGGCTTTCGGCAAAAGTATGACCAAAAGGAACCTGTTCATCACTGCTCTAACTCTTCAACAAGGAAGAGGGTACCAGTGGATACCAACTATTTCTCAACACAAACGACATGAAATGTGTAATATCATTCAATGAGTTGTTTACCACAAAACTCTGCCGCTGCTAGGAACTCTGAGTCGACGATGGCTGGGTCCACGTACATGTAGAGCATCTGCTCCAAAGTGCGATTCATGCACTTTGTTTGTTTATTGGTTTGAGGATGGATTAGAGTCAAAATCTGAGACTTGCCCCTGAAGTAATCATTCATCTTTTGCCAAAACGTACTTGCAAATTTCCTATCTTGATCGGAGATAATGCGTAACGGCAAACCGTTGTACTTCACAACACCCTCAAAGAAGAGACGAGCGGTCACCTCGGGGTTCACATCAGTGGTCGTAAGGATAAAATGTGTCACATTTGTCGTAAGATCAACCACAACCTATTTTGCATCATGGCCATGGGCCGTGTCTTGAAGACTAGTAATAAAGTCCATGTTGATGCCGTCCCACGTAGTCCATGGAATGGGAAGTTGTTGATGGATTCCAGCAGGTTCTTTGTTACTCGCTTTACTCCGGAGACATGGGTCGCATGCCATGCAATACTTACGGACATCAACACTCTATCCAGGCCACCAATAGTGGTCAGAGATTGCTTGTCCCATCTTTCGTGGTCCCACATGACCTACCATTGGCGGGTTGCGAAATTGAGAGGTTATTCTTGCAGAAGATCTCTCAAGCCTGGCACAACGACTTGTTCTCCATACCATTAAACTTGAATAGCTTCCACCAATCCATGCTTTTCCAGGTTGCAAGAGTCTTGGAACCAAGGATCCACACACTATCCTATTCCGATCCTTTTCACAAAGCCATTGTACTGGATAATCTCTCTAGGTGGTTGCTGCAGGGGTGCAAAGGTATCTGGTGCCTGTGTTTTGGTTATTGTAAGGACCATGAAAGATGAACTAGCGCCCGTGGTTGTCTTAACTTCTATAGGTCGTCGGCTTAGTGGATTGGCCACGTTGATGCGTCTTGGCCGATATACTTATGTGGAAGAGAATTGATTCATGTATTTACCCCAATGCACTAGTCGCCTTGACAGGTTCGGATGCGTGACGGGTTATGGTCGGTCACGACCGTCACATCCTCTCTGCATCCTCGAGGTAACATCACCACGTCTTGAAACCATGTACTATAGTGAGAAGGTCTTCATTGCCAGCCGTGTACATTGTTTGAGCTGGAATATACTTTTGGCTCTGATACGCGACCGGATGACCGTTCTGCATGAGGACTACCTTGAGTTATATCACCAACACATCACCTTGCACCTCTGAAGGTTTCAATTAATTTGGAAGAGCCAAGATGGGGGTGGTGGAAAGAAGTCCTTTGACTCTGAGAAAAGCGTTCTTGTAGTCTGGTGTCACATCCCAACATATGTGTTTTCGAGTGAGTCTGGTTTGCAGTGCTACCAATGTCAAAAGCCTTTGCATGAACCGTTAAGGTTAACTTGCAAGACCAAGGAACGATTGGATCTGGTCAACATTTGTTGGGTGCGGCCAATCCACTACGGCTTGGACTCTCTATGGTTCGACATGGATACCTTCCTTGCCCACAATGTGTCCAAGGAATTTGAGTTCATCTTGTACAAACTTGCACTTACTCACTTTCGCTTAGAAGTTTTGTTTCCAAATGATTACAAGGAATTTGTACAAATGCTCTATGTGCTCTTCCATTGTTTTTGAGAAAGCCAGCATGTTGTCCAGGTAAACCAACACAAACTGGCCGAGTTGCTTGACGAACGTTTAGTTTTGATGGATTCCTTGTGAAAAATCCAAGGACAAGAAGACTTTTGCTACCTGAAGTTGGTCAAAAAGATCCTCAATCCGCGGTGAGGGGAGTCGATGTTGCATAATCAGCTTGTTCAACGTCCAGTAATCTATGTACATGCGTAAACCACCGTCCCTTTTTTCCACAAGAAGGATCTATGCACTGTACGGTGAGCTCCTAGACTCGATCCAACCTTTTGCAAGGTATTATTTGATTTGGCATTCGGCCTCTTGCCTCTCTATCGGACTTAGGCAATACATGCATCTCAATGGATGAGTCCATTTAGCCTCTAGATGCATCATTATTGTGTGGCCCATGTGACGTTCTGGTGGAAGCTTAGCCGGTGGGTCTTTGAATACGTCCGAGAACTCTGCCAATGGAGTTTTGATTTCTCGCGGCCTGTCTTCATTCACTTTTTTGTCCATTTCTTGCAGTTGAGCAAATAAACACCAACAACCGCATCGGATGCGTTTCTTCATCATAGACAAGTTGGCATGGACTTTAAGTTGAGTCGGTGATAGTTATGTACTTGGAACCAGAGCAAACCGATGCAGCCCCTTTTGAGGATGAAACGATTTGACTCAAAGAACATTTATGCCTTGCTTTTGTGAAGCCATGGACTGCCTAGAACCACGTCGAAAGTGTCGGGAAGTTTCAGAACCTTCAGCGTGACACTTTGAGTGAAACCTTGAATGCAAATCCTTGCTCTGAGGGTACCAATCACGGGTACCGTAGGGTTTTAACCAACAACAACTGAGGCATTTGGTGGCTCAAACTTGAGGCCCACCTTTTGGATAAAGCCAAGGTTAACAAAGGAGGCATCTCCTCTGGTGTCAGCCAGCACGTTCACGAGGGCACCAGCTAGGTGTCCTTTGAACGGCATCATCATGTTGCCCCCAATCTTCCACGTGAAGAGACTCGATGATGGCAATCCGAGTTTGTGATAACTCTGGATACGGTGTGGCGGGCACCACAACTTGAGTTTGTCACCCCGTTGACTCCGCATCTTGTGTTTTGTGTGAAGTTCACCAGCACCTTCCATTCTTTGAAGCAGGTTAGGCAAAAGTTGTTGGCCAATTGTACGGTGAATGTGATTGTGCTCATCGCCATGGAGAGCGTTTGCTTCAATCACTGCGTAACACAAGTCATGCACTTTGGTGAGTGTCACGACCACTAAACATGTATGATCATGCACTTCATCTGGAGATGTAAGATTTAATGGACAGCATCGATCAACAATTATGGAGTGCGGTTCGACGGGAGGGGATGAAAACAGGGAAGTTTGAACTCGTAAGAAAATTGAATTGTTTGACATCTTCGTAAAAAAACATTAACCCACACTCGTGATCCACTTTTCCACCTGAGTGGTCCCCACTAGTGTCACTCTGGGGTGGGGAAAACCCAACCTACTGTCTTGGCCGTTCCAATGACCCGGCCCATGGCCAAGGCTACGGCTGTATCCACGACGTTGTCCGCCTGCCGGACCATCTCCAAGTGGTGCTGCTGCTACAGCTACTGCTGTGACTCCTTCTTTGCCATCCGCGGCGGCCTGAGGATAGTCGGCCCTGAAGTGGCCAGGCTACATGTAGAGGTGAAAAATCCCTCATGGAAAGTTGTGTTGCGATGTTCACGTGCTGCATGCTGCTTGTCATTGTCACGGATGTGCTTGTGGTTGGCGTTCTTCTACCCACCAGTCTTCTTGACCTGGGGGTTTGTAGGCTGCTTGCCCTTCAACCCACCACGCTGCCTGGCTGTACCCCCAGCCCCAGCAGTGTCCATGCGCATGTCGCCCCCCTAATGTGCATGCGCTGTCGGCCGTGCGTCCGATAACTACTTCGGATTTGCTGCATACACTTAGCTCTGGTAATCCCACAGGTTCTTGCTCGCAAGAACCTCACGTAAAAACTCCAACAAGAAGGCACTCTAGGTACCTCAATGGTGGCATACCATCACTCACCGTGAAGCTTTTAGATTCTTCAAAAAGCGTGGTTAGCTCACTCAGGTATGTCTCCAGCGAGCTATCCATCTTCTTGAAGTCCTTTAGTTTGTTGAAAGCCCACTGGGCCTCCTTGCGATGCGTGCACTTCTTGCACACAAAGGAACAGAAAGAATCCCAGGGCATATTCTGTCGCTTCAAGTGAGAATGCTGCGCACTCTAGTAGCTAACCACATACTTGAAGAGCTTTTCCTCAAGCCGTGTCAAGGCAAGGTTGCCCCACTGATCGAGTGGAGTATCTTTGATGCACAGCACATGTTGTATACAGTTCAGCCAGTCAGTGAGCTCGCGACCTTTTTTGGAAGACATCCATGTCATTGAGGAACAACATGTTCAAGGCCAGCCTTGAAGTTGTTAACGTAGGATGATCTTTGCCGCCAGTGGCGGTGGCGTCGGCAACCACGGCATACTCCCGCACCTGTGCTTGGATGAAACTCTTCAATGCCACGTCAAGGTTGTTTCACCGCAGTGTCGCTGCGTGCAACGTGACGTGTTGAAACTTTTGGTCCCTGTCGAGGTCCAAGATGCTTTGTCTAACATGGACATGGAAGTTGGCGAAATCCATCTTGAGCTCGGATGTTGTTAGAGCTTTGACGATGGCCTCCAGGGCCTCATATTGGCCGTGCGCCTTCGCCCAAGTGAGAAGCGTATGGTTCGCGCACGCGACCCAAAGGACACCCATCTTCGGGAGGAAATTGTCGTCCTCTCCGACTCTGGAGTGCTGGCAAAGATTCTCCATAGCTTCAGTGTTGTACGAGGCGGGTTTACCTTGTGCTCCTTTGTGAGAAGGAACATCCTCATTCTCAACGCTGATTTGAAGGGACCTAGCCGCTTCAATGGCTGCCTCCACTAGATCCTGGCACGTGATGTGAGGACCCTTCGCCACATCGCCATGTGGCTCAATCTCGCAATGATTTGCCGCGTATGTATTTTTGGCACGCTCGTTGCTATTGGCAGCTTTCTTTGGTTTGGCATGTGCCTTCCCTTTCTCGAGCGGTCGGCTTAGGAGCTCCTTACAACAATGATGATAATCACGATCGGTGTCCTTGTCGTCCTTATCCTTGTCATGCTCGGTGTCCGGGTTGTCCCCCCCCCCCCCCCCCCCCGAGCGCATTGCTCATAGCGTGGAGATCATCCATTTCCGCGTTGACATGCCCATCGAGTATGTCTTTGGCTTCCACACTCGTCTCAATTTTACCAAGGGGAGCGCATGTTGCCTTTTGAGATACGATAGCTTTGGGGTCCGCAACTGCGCTCACGACCGCAGTCCCTAAGACTTAGAGACCGTCAAAGGCGCGTGCTGAGGCCGTCACCACCTTGCCCTTTGGCGACTTGGAGGGACCAGCGGTTGCTATCCTTGGTCTCTTTGTGTACAACTTGCATGGCAAGCACAACTGAGAATCACTCACAATGTGAAAGAGGGAAAACCTCTTTGTAGGAGTCCCCTATGTTCTCAAAATTGGTGAGGCACTAGAAAAAAACTTTGCTATCTTTCTAGGCTACCGCAGACGGTACAACCACATCGGAAAAAAATCACTTTCGTAGGCCGCCACATTTGGTAGAATAGCGTGCTAGAATTTTTTTTTTTTACCCAGCGCCTTTGGCACAATCACGTGGTTTTCAAGTGTATCTTCCTAAGCCGTGACTCACAGCTCTAAATAACTTGAAATTCCTAGGCTCAGATTGAAACTAATCGAGAATAAATTATGCGCAAAGATGTGAGATCCGCTAAAAAAACAAGAGGGCAAAGAGGGAGGGGAGGCGAGGTTCATGCCCATCTCTTTCTTGTCCACTTCACTCTTCCTACTTGTCTTGCTTGTGTTCCTCTCTCTTGGCTTGTCTTGGCCTCTCTTCATCTTGATTCCACGCCCTTTAGCCTTCTTGGAGCCGCCTCCCTTGAGCCCACGGTGGAGGAGGGGCCTCCAGGGACCTTCAAGAGGGTGCCTCCTCCATTTCTGAAGTTCTTCCAGGTCCTAGAGGCAGCTAGAGAAGAGGCCCGCTGCAAAATTTTTGGTCCAAAGGAACAAGCAAAGAATCTTGTTGAACTGCCCTCTTCAAGCATGGAAACACCCCACCCACACAAAAAAAAGACACGTAGCTTGCTGGAGATGGGTGTAATGCGGAAGTTGGGCCTTAGCGTCGAAAGGTCTCGGCGAGCTCGGAAATGTTCGCGTTGTAAAACTGAATGACCATCCTCCTCGTCGGAGTGGTCTTTCCTTGCCCGAGTCGTCATGGCTCGCCTCGCCCTTTCGAAGCTACGTTGTTGTTTCTTTATAAAGTTATGATTTGTTAATTATTCATAATTATTTATGTATTCCTTTAGAAAGAACGGTAGAAACTTCCTGACCGTAATTTCTATCGATATGTTCGATTGGATTCGATTCCCACTGTTTGCTTCACGCATTTGAGTCAAGTTTGACGCGACCTCATGGTGTCGGTCACGGAACAGTGTCCATGGACTGTCGCAATCACGTAATGATTACGACAGTCCATCTTGACTGTAAAAAATTAGGTTTTTTTTTTAAAATTCGTTGTGTTACATTCCTCCCCCTTTAGCTACGAATCGTCCTCGATTCGGTTTTATCTTTTGTGAAGAGGTGGTTTGCATACGACCATCCATCTTTGAAGATAAAAGCGCCAGTTCATGGAGAGGATAACATCGTGATTCGGCACATGTCAAAGTTCAGAGATGGTTCAGCTTTCAAAGACAAAAAACAGTGGCCACGCTTCCTCCCCCTCTACATGAAGCGACCCCGCGACAGGTGCCCAGGCGTCCCCGTGACAGGCTGTCGGGAGTAAGCCAAAGATCAGCCCAAGGGCCAGTGCCGTTATCCTCTCAAGGGGACTCGTGCCGGGGTGGTACCCCCGAGGGCACGCTTGTTCCGACGGGCAGCCAGTTCCTCCCAGTACTCCGCAATTGTCGCAGTTGGCACTCGCGACTCTGGCTCCCAAGTGTTGTGGTCAGGTCCACAACCGGCCCAGTGGATGAGGTACTCCTTAACCACTCGTGCATGTAAATTACGCTCACGGTGTTGGAGGATACGGTGCACCTCACACTGGCCTTCCGCGGCGAGGACAGCAAGAGGGGGTGGCTGAACAGACCCGTCTGCTGTGTAGGGTGCAAGGAGACTCACGTGAAAGGTATCATGGATGCGCATGGCTGGTGGGAGGGCCAACCGATAGGCCATACTTCCCAGCTTCTGTGTAATCGTGAAGGTTCCCAGCCATTTCGGCAACATCTTTCGTGCACCCGGAATTTTTAGCCGCAAATGTCACGTGCTCAAAAGCACACGATCTCCGATTGAGAACGTCAACTCACGACGTTTCTGGTCAGCATAGGCCTTCTGGCGCTGTCGAGCCGCATACAAATGAGCCTTGGCATCCCGCCAGAGGGCGTCCATGCGTTCGACAAAGGCCTGGGCAGAGGGCACCTGATCACCGCCGCCCCCGCACTTCACCATTGAAGCGGGTACCACCGGATGCCGACCGTGGTTGAGGAAGAATAGGGTAAACCCAGTCGATTCGTTGACCGCATTGTTCACGGCAAACTCGGCTGGGGCCAAAAATTCGTCCCACTCCTCCATTGTTGGGTCGATGTACATGCGGAGCATCTGCTCGAGTGTGCGGTTCATACGCTCTGTTTGCCCATCCGTTTGGGGATGGAATGCCGAAGACATGCTTTGTCGCGTTCCAAACCGTTTTTGCAACGCAAGCCAAAACCGGCTGGCAAAGCGTGGATCACGGTCGGAGATAATGCGAAGGGGTAAGCCATGGTATTTGATGACACCGTCATAGAAAAGCCTCGCGGTCTCCTCTGCTGTGACGCGAGTTGTTGTGGGTATGAAGTGGGCCATTCCCGTTGCCCTGTCCACCACGACGAAGATGGCATCGTGGCCTTTCTTGGTCTCCGGGAGTCCCATGATGAAATCCATGGCCACCGACTCCCATGGGTTGTCAGGAAGCTGTAGAGGCTGGAGGAGCCCTGCAGGTGCCTTGTTCGAAGTCTTGTTACGAAGGCACAGATCGCACACCATGCAGTACTTCCTGATGTCACTGCTCCACCCTGGCCACCAGTAGTGCTGAGCCAGAGCATGTCCAGTCTTTTTCGATCCAACGTGACCTGAGGAAGGAGGGTTATGAAACTCGGACATGATCTGTTGTCGTAAGTTGTTGACATTGGGGACCACCACCTGTTCGCCATGCCAGTACAACCCGGCAGCCTCCACGAGGCCATGGCGTTCAATGTTCCTCGGCTCAGCGAACCAGGGGTCCATAGTGTAGCCCATCCGAATGCGATTCTTGAAAGGGTTCACACTGACCAATGGTCTTGGGGGTGGGCGGAGTGGATTTGTGTGTAATGATGTCTCCGCCGCAATGGCGGCAAAGTGGCGTTTTGTGATCTCATTTTTGCTCAGCATGAGGCTCATGTGTGTTGGGTTTCGGCTCAATGGGTCTGCCACGTTAGCCCGCCCTGGTTTGTACTGCCAGGTGAATGTGAAGCGACTCAAGTATTCACTCCACCGTGCCTGTCGCCGTGAAAGGTTTGGTTGCGTCTGGAAGTACGTGAGAGGGTTGTGGTCTGTGACCACCGTGATTTGTCCCTCTGCACCTTCAAGATAACAGCGCCATACTTTGAAAGCATGCACGACTGCCAGCAGTTCTTGATCCCCAGTGGTGTACCTGGTCTCTGCATCTAAGAGCTTGCGGCTCTCGTAGGCAACAGGGTGGTCGTCTTGCATGAGCACGGCTCCCAACCCTGTAGCCGATGCATCACAACGTACCTCCCACGACTTTTTGGGATCCGGGAGTGCAAGGACCGGTGCTGAGATCAGCATCGTCTTCACAGCGTCAAAAGCCTCAGTGCATTTTGCCGACCAAACCCAAGTGCTCACCTTCCGGGTCAGGGCAGTGAGAGGGCTGACCAACGTGGAGTAGCCCCTCATAAACCGCCGGAAGTAGTTTGCGAGTCCAAGGAAGGAACGGAGCTGACCAACGTTTTTGGGTTGAGGCCATTCTTTCACGACCTGCACCTTGCGAGGGTCCACCCGGATCCCCTCGCCACTAATGACGTGGCCAAGGTACTCCAACTCTGGCTGTGCAAACGTGCACTTACATCTCTTGGCGAAAAAGCGGTTCTTGCGAAGAATCTCAAGCACCATTCTGAGGTGTCGCTCGTGATCTTCGTGGTTCTTGGAGAAGATGAGGATGTCGTCAAGATACACCAGCACCGACTTGCCGAGGTGTTCAAGGAAGATGTTGTTCATCACTGCTTGGAATGTTGCAGGCGCGTTCGTGAGTCCAAAGCAAAGGACCCGAAACTGATAGTGTCCGAGATGAGTTCTGAATGCCGTTTTGGGTACATCCTCCTCCGTGATCCGGATTTGATGGTAGCCCTGCGATAGATCGAGAGACGTGAACACTTTCGCTCCTTGAAGTTGGTCGAACAGGTCCTCCATGCGCGGGAGCGGGTATCGGTTTTTCACAGTGAGTTTGTTCAATGCCCGGTAGTCTACGCACATCCTCAAACCTCCGTCTTTTTTGTTCACGAAGAGGATGGGAGCCCCGAATGGAGACGAACTTGGTTCAATCCAGCCTTTTCTGAGGTATTCCTTGATTTGTGTTTCAGCTTCTTGTCTTTCTACCGGACTTAAACGATACACCGATCGAAAGGGGGGTACAATCCCCTGTTCCAGCGGGATGGTGTGACTGACCCCACGTCTGGGTGGCAACCCATCCGGTGGAGGTTCAAACACGTCTGAGAATTCGGAGAGGATTGTGGCGACCCCTGTGGGTACATCACTCTCCACCTCATCATCAAGTTTCTTTAGGGTTGCAAGGAAACACCGACAGCCCTGCCTCAGGCGCCGTTTCACTTGGAGTGCTGTGAGGCTGGCTTGGGGTAGTGCTTCAGGACGCTGAATCTGGGGGATTGGAGACAAAGTGATAGTCCGTCGTCCACTACAGATTCGTAACGTTTTCGAGGTGAAGCACATAAGCGCTTTGTGGCTCACCAGCCATGGATCTCCTAGCACAACATCGAAGGGGTCCATGAGGTCCAACACCGTTAGGCAAACGGTGGTTGTGAAGCCAGGCAACGTGAGTCGTGCTGTACACTCACGATCACCGGCACCTCCCTATCATCACCAAAAATCACTGTGCCTGTACAAGGAGTGTACTTCAATTGCCACGTGCGCACAAATGCTCCACTCACAAAGGAGTCATCCGCTCCGGTGTCGGCAAGGATACGTGCTGGAGCACCTGCAAGCTTGCCATCAAACTGCATGGTCATGCTTGCCTCAGACTTGCGTAGGAAAAGACTCGATGGGGGTTTGCCCTCCAAGTGGTAAATGCGATAGGCATGAGTGCTTCTTCGGAGCTCCATCATACCATCCCTCTGTTCCCACATGCGGTGTCCTTTTGTGAATGAAGCCAAAAGCTTCCATCCTTTGAAGGCAGACATGTTCATCGCCGGACCAACAGGTACAGCTACCGTGATTGATGTTAGGGAATTTCTCGTGTGAGCCTCATGTGCAGCTTCCAACACAGAGAGCCAAGTTTCCTTTGTAGCAACAACCAAACATGTGCGGTTTTCCAAGTTTTCCTTGGTTGCATACACAAGTGGACATGAGCGATCATGGAAGAGGGACTCAGGATTCATGAATGGTGCATAGATTGTGGAGAAACATTGTGCTGAAAGAAAATCAAAAGTTTTGAGATCATCATCACAAAACATGAATATTCTCCCCTCGTCCTCTCCATGACTCACGGCAACCCCAGATAGCAGTCCACTCGTGGCTACTGGGGATCCTGAAAATCCTGCTCATGGCCATGCTGGGGGCGACGAGCGCGTCCGGCCGCTCCTCCCTCAAAATCCTGATCCTCCTCATGAGGGCGTCCGTGTCCACGCTGGCCACCGTGTGCACAGGGCGCTGCATAGCTACAAAGGCCTGGTCCTGGCGTTGGCCCCCCTGAGGGCGCCCCTGGCCTGCTGGGGCATTGCCATGGCCCTGGCGCTGTCCACCTTGCTGCTGGCCACCACCATGGAAGCGGTTCTGACCTCCGCCATTCGGACGGTGCTGGCCACCGCCATGGCGCCAACCAGCCCGTGGTGCTGCTGGCCGTGCTGCTATTCCTGCTGCTACTGTGACTGCTGTTCGCGTTGACGACAGTCACGTGCGATATGTCCAGCCTTGTTGCAGATCCTGCAGATGACAGCGTTGCGGGTTGTGTTCTCTCCATCATGACGGCGAAACTTCTTTGACGGCTCCAATGTAGCGTCTGAAGAGCGCTTTGCGGCACCGCCTGTTGGAGCTGGTGTTTCACGTGAAGTGTGGCTCTCGCGCGCATCGCGATCCCAAAGGCCAGAGTTCATCTTGTAGACCTTTGTAACGCGTGTCACAAGGGCGCGCAGACTCTCCCAATCCTTTCCGTCATCCTGGAGGCAGAAAACCCGAAGCTGCGGACTGGCCAAACCAGTCAGAAAGAGGTCGATCTTGGCTTGTTCAGTCAGGTGACGCTCGTCCACCTTCTTTGCTGTCTTGAGAAAAGTATCCGCATACTTCTCCAAAGCCATGCCTCCTTGCATGTAAGACTCCAACTCTTTCTTCGCCTTCTGGGAGTCAGCGGGTTTGGAATAGAGCTCGCGCATGAGTACGCAGTACTCCTCCCAACTCGGGTCGGCTTGTAGCTCCTTCTCCTCGCAAAGCTCCGTCAGCTTCTCAAAGGGTTGGGGCTTGAGGGAGAGCATCCCTTGAGCACCCCACTCCTCCTTGTCAGCCTGGGCAAGGAGTAAGTGGCGCTCGAGAATTTTCAGAAGCGTGTTAACGTCTCCCGTCCCATCGTAGCGATCCGCTGGCTCCAGTACCACGCGGCCGCTTGTCACACCCATCCTTTGGGCTCGAGGTGGTGCAGCTGCGACCCTCATCCGTGGTGCGTCAGCTTGTGCCCGTGGGGCAGGTCCACCGACCGGGGCGTGAAGCGCGTTATGAGCAGCCCGGCGTATATTCTCGATGCTTGCACGCTCACGACGCTCAAAGATCTGCTCCACCTCATCCTCGGCTGCATGGCGAGCCGCTCCCACGGCCGCGTTCAGCACCACCCGCTGGTTCGCTGCTTCCTTCGCGCGAAGGGTCTCAAGTGCCTGCTCCGCCACCTTTGCCTTGTGCTCAGCAGCTGCCAACTCGCGGACCATCTTGGCGTTTTCTTCATACAGCCTCTCATTGAATCGTTGCGTGGTGGACACCCGTTCACGAAGGCTGNCCCATGACGGTCATCGCAAGATCCATGTCTTCTGCTGAGAGACGAGCGCGAAGCTTGTCGAGTTGGCCTTCGACGTTGAGGCGACGCGCAGCAATGTCGAGTGCGCGTTCTGCCACCATGGCGCTTGGAAGGTTCGCCCGATGGCCTCCCTCACCCTCAACACGGGGAACAACACGACCGCCTCCATCAGCATGTTGAGACAGTCGCTCCACATCTGCCTCCTCAGCCGCTTCCATCGATGCGGACTTTCCGGCCTCACTGCCTTTGCTGGCGGCATCGTGGGCTTCAGCTTCTTCGTCCATGTCTTGCTCGGCCTCGATGACCACCTGATCCGCTGGCTCGTCTGGGGATTCGTCCCCATGTTCGCCACCGTCGATGACCTCCTTGGAGTTAGCGACAGTGGCTGCACCCTCTTCGGCAGCCTTCGAGCCTTCGTTGACCGAGGTCGGTTGAGCATCGTGGCCAAAGTCGAGCTCAACGATCAACTTGCGGGGTTGCCCATCGCCTTGTGGTTCGACTGCGTGGGCACCTTCGTTTTGTTGCTCGTTGTTAGGAGCCTTTGGCGTCTTGTCTCTTGGCGACGCCGGTCGAGGCTTTACCCCTTTCGCCGCTGGCTCTCGGCGTGGCTTTGCGAGGTGGCTCACCGGTGCCAACGTCCCGCGACGCTCCTTGGACCCCATGGGTGTTTTCTCATTCGAGCGGCGTGGGCTAACGTTTGGAGGACGCCCCATAACCACAGAAAGTCCGGTCCTGAGGCCCGCCATTGCTTTTGCAAGGCCTCGCTATGGGTCACCCTTTTCCCAACCTCCTTCCTTTGTGATTTTTTCTTTTTTGTTGAAATGGGTGGAGGACACACTGGTAGTCAAGGTGTGCCTCACTTCAAACCCTTTTTGGGAGGTGGGTGGTGTTCTCAAAGCTTGCCCTCCTTCACCTCGTAAGAGGTGGACCGAGGTAGCTTGGGAGGTTCCCTCCTTCACCCTCTTGAGCGGTGGGCCGAGGTTCCCAAAGCGTGCCCTCCTTCACCTCGTTAGAGGCGGACCGAGGTGGCTTTGAGGAGTCCCTCCTTCACCCTCTTGAGTGGTGGGCCGAGGTTCCCAAAGCGTACCCTCCTTCACCTCGTGAGAGGTGGAGCGAGGTGACTTTTGAGAATTCCTCCTTCACCCCCTTTTTTTTTCCTTTGGAAAGAGGTTGGTCGTTGCTGAGAGATTTGTTTTTGTTTTTTTGAAGGATGCAGAACGAAATATCTGAAAGTAGGATGTGGTCACAACTGTTGGAATCCAAAGGAGAGCGAGAATCTCTTGAGAAATAGAATAGCCACGGCCAAATGGTAAAAGGAAGGTCTCTAAGTCATTAAATCAATTAGAGAATATTTTTCTGAGCTCAACAAAAAAAAACGGCTCGAAATTCGGAGGCCCGGAGGCCAAGATATGGCTCCTCCCTTCTCCTTTCCACCCAGGAATCCGGGTTGACTCGGAAATCTCTGTGGCCGTGGAGAAAAAAAAAATACGAATTCGGCCTTGGAGGCTTGGTCACGCCCAATTCGCCCTTGAATGGCTCCCTTGCCATTGTAGCAGCTCCTGGCCACGCAAGCAGCTGGTCCAGCAACCCCCTGCTTCAGCCAACCTCCTCCCGCCGGCCTCTCCTCACGGCAAAACGGATAGTGGCGCGACTTCGCGGTTGGACGAGGTGAGGTTGAGAGGGGAGAGAGAGAGAGAGAGAGAGAGAGAGATTTTAAGAGGGTGGAGTAGTTGGGGCGAAGTAGGAGCTCCAAGGTTGGGGAGGGTGAGAGTGACGAGTGGTGGATGTGGAGTAGTGGGCGGGTAGCGTTCCGCCCGCGCAACTGCGAAGTGCGACCGTCACTCGTCGATGGGCACACTTCTCCCCGTGCAACGTGACGAAGTGCACGGAGAGAATGAGGACGAGCGGTGAGGTCACCGGTCGTTCTGGCTCTGGTACCAAAATGTAACGCGGAAGTTGGGCCTTAGCGTCGAAAGGTCTCGGCGAGCTCGGAAATGTTCGCGTTGTAAAACTGAATCACCATCCTCCTCGTCGGAGTGGTCTTTCCTTGCCCGAGTCGTCATGGCTCGCCTCGCCCTTTCGAAGCTACGTTGTTGTTTCTTTATAAAGTTATGATTTGTTAATTATTCATAATTATTTATGTATTCCTTTAGAAAGAACGGTAGAAACTTCCTGACCGTAATTTCTGTTGATATGTTCGATTGGATTCGATTCCCACTGTTTGCTTCACGCATTTGAGTCAAGTTTGACGCGACCTCATGGTGTCGGCCGCGGAACAGTGTCCATGGACTGTCGCAATCACGTCATGATTACGACAGTCCATCTTGACTGTAAGAAATTAGGTTCTGTTTTAAAATTCGTTGTGTTACAATGGGGATTTGCTGAGGGAACGTAGGAAAACTTGTTGAAACTTGCCAAGAGCTTTCCATCACAGTTTACAGTACTCCAAACAGTTAAGTCTGGAGCCCATACCCTCTTTTGCTGTTGTTGCAGCTGCTGTACCCAGTCGGCAGCATGTAATACATCGTTTGACCGCGGCAACCGTCGCGGACTTAGTCGCTCAGGTCAAACTGGCTCTGTAAACTAGTGTAGCGGGCACGATCCCCAGCTCCTTCTCAATGTCGCCGTTAGAGTTCGCCAAATCAAAATCTCATTCCGCGTGAGGGTTTTTTCCCCTTGCACTAATGAGGAGAAATTGACATCAACGACCCTCAGCAAGTAGAATCAGATACCCCGGGAGGCCCATTTCCATTTTCAATTTCACCCCCTGGTTTTCAGACCCAAACAAACGACTTTGGGGTGTATACCCCAAACTCGTAAGTTTGCAAGAGTTTTACTGAGAAATCTGTCAAAGTCACGCTAATTCTTTTTTACGGGAAGGAAAAAACATCATCGTGTGTGAGGCACGCTAGACGATTTTGCGTCCAGCTTTGTGCCGTCCACTCACCCTCTTTCTCTCGCTCACCTCCTCCCCTCATCCATCTTGCCTCAATCGGCAAGGAGGGGAGGGCGAGGGCAATGGTGCAGGGCCAGCAGCCTCGCTCGTGAGGATTGGTGGCCCCTCAGCCGCCGCTCGAGCCCTCAACTCGATCGGCGGCTGGGGCTGGCCGGCGGGTGGCCGGCCAATCACCTGACTAGCGGCCGGCCACCCAGCCAGCCGGCTGCCAGCTGTCGGCGGCCAGCCCTCGCCGATCGCGAGGGTGGGGAGGGCCTAACCGGCCCTCCCGCTACAAACATAAAGTGCGTTACACATGTGCCAATTCATTTGTCAATGCCATATCCAAAGGAACGTCACCAAATAATGCCACATCCACATTCGGAGCTTGGGCAAGTCGGCAGGCCAGTGGTGAATGGTCCCCGGTCGCTCCAACGATCACTGTGTCTAATGACTGGTCATCGGCGACTAGGTGTGATAACTTGGTTGCCTTTTGCTTTCCAACCGGCAATCAGGCCGATTGGACGTCGTCATCACCAAAACGTAGCGATGGCTCATCTAATGTGCGGTGTACGAGTGATGATGTGCGCCTAGAGATATTGTGTTCATTGTTGGCGGACATGACCTCTCGCGTTATGTTTCATATCAAAGCCCCAACGCTGGTGCGCTTCCATGAGAAAAACATAAGGTTGTATCAGCCCCAAAAACCATTGTTCACTGCGGTAAGATGCGTTTGACACATAATGTCAAACCCAAATACATAAAACTAATGATAATGATGGAGTGAAATGCCTATCTTCATATGGAATGATTTTTGGATAATCATTTGTACTATTTTGTATGAGTCATAGACGGAGAATATGTGCATCCAACATGTATCGTAAATGGGAAACAACTTGAAACTAGAAGCTTTGTACAAATTTCATCATGGAAATCCAATGAAAATCCACTCCCTAACTAGAGGAGGTAGGGAATGTAGCAAACGAATGATGTCACAAGCAGGGCACAACTGCCCTGGCTAGCAACATTTTCAGGAATAAACATCGTCGACATCTTCAGCACAGTATTCACAGTCCATGTTTCTTTCAACATCATAAAAAATGTTATCATCCTCGTCCATGTATTCCCCCATAACAATCGAACCAGCAGACGAGTCATTTTGCATTGGACATGTGTAGGAAAACACCTTGGTGACATGGACACAAGTAGAAACAGGCAATAGCTTGAAAACAACATATGTAGTACACACACCAGCCAATAATGACATAATTTTTGGCTCTCCTTGTGTATAGTCTAACAGATTTATAGTGGCCTTGCTGTTCCTTGAAGACAAGTGTTGAATACCGTTGTAGTTACAAAAGAAAAATGTTCGAAGAGGTTTAACAATGAGACCTTCTTGTACCATTTACATGTTGGTAAACTGTTTTTTGGGTATAGGATATAATGCTTCTTCAGTCATTTGCACGAGATGCCCAGAACACATGGATATGTGGAAAATACTTTCACAAGGAAAATCAAAGGTACGTCCATTTTCCAACACTTCAGTCCCACATCATAAACTCCTCTACTATGCTTCCAATGGTGTTGGGCCTTCTCCATGTCTTGGGCCACGTGCTGTCTGACCCATCCCACCATCAACTTCTGCTATGTATCCTTCAGGCCCCTGTTTAATAGGTGACATGTAACTTGATCGGCCATTTTCTAGAGCGTAGATAGTGTCACTTGCATAGACCACGGTATCATAGGCATAAGAATGAGTGATACATCATGTACAGAGACCATGAATGACAATACAAGGAAAGGATTCAAAGGGAAACAATAGGATACACCCCGTGGTAAGAATGAATGGAGAAGACTAACTTACCACTTACATGTATGTGTCGTCATCCACCTTGTCAGGCCCGTCATCCCAGGTGTCTTCAAGGCGTACAGCTTCCTCTACTATGGCAGTCTGTTGGTAAACTTCCTCGCGCCTCTCCCACTCATACTGCTGCCTCAATTTCTCGTAACTGTCGTTGTCCTCTTTGTCCTCTTCTGAGTCTGGCAAGATGTACCTCTCAGGGTCGTACACCTCTTCTTCTCCTGATTTGTACAATGTGCTGTCCTCTGGATCATAGAGTGGGCCTGTACCCGCACCTGCACCAACTGCTGCTGGAGCAGCACCATATGCAGAAGGTGTAGCAGGTGCAGTAGAACCAAGTGCCATAGCTGAAGTTGCAGCTCCCCTTTTGTGCTACATGCCCAGCCTGTGTTTAAGCCCAGCAGACATGTTCCCGTGACTGCTACTAGACCCACAGCAGTCCTTCTTGCTTCTGCCCATGCTGCTACCTAGCCTGTTCCAATTGCACTAGCCCCCTCTGCCTCTGTCACACCTTTCCCACCGGCCCCCATGTAAGCTCCATCTGTCCTGCTTGTCCCAGCACTTCACCTAGTGCTTCTTGCAAAGGCACCAGGTACCCCAACAAACACCGCTACAGCACCATCAGTCGTAGACACAGCATAATAGCGTCCTACCACAGTCTCTACGCGAATGGCCTCGTCTGTGCACTCAAGCCGACACAGAAGCGTGTTGGCCGCAGCAGCTGCTGCTCCTCCCACCGCCGGTGGGTTGGGGAACTTTGACTTCCTGTGCCCACGCACCTCACACTACGGACAGATTTAGTTCTTCTTCCTGTGGTCTTCCCACTCCCATATTGCACTCTTGGGATGGCCGAGGCCACGCTTGGGTTCGAGCTGCCTCCAGACCTTGTCCTTTGGATATTTGAGGTGGATGGGGTTCACGCCCAGTATGGGATTGTTGCATGTACGACAATACGCCAAGCGGGTGTGATGCACGTCCACCGACGGCTCCGGATCCTCACCCCAACCAATCATGAACGCACATGCATGTGCCTACCGCAAAAACCAGTAGCCCGCCTATTTACCGTGTTTCTGTTGTGTTATCTCCCTCAAGTGGAAGGTATCGTAGATGTGCTGGGCTCCCGGTAGCTTCTCGGTTACAACATTGAGCAGGCCTTTGTTACGGTCACTGATGACGACGGTGTCCTCCTACACAACTGTTGGATACGCAAAAGACAGGTGGAAACAAAACCACTTCTAATTGTCTTCATTTATGCCACTCACCATGGCCTAAGCCATGGGAACCGCATTGTTGTTGGCATGAAAAAATTGGCAGATGAGCAAAGCCTGTTTATGCTCATTTTTTAGGTGGGTGCCATCCATGGTCAACAGCCGGTGACAGTGTTGGAAGCCGAGGATGGTGGCGACGGGCATGCAAAGCACATTATAGAAAGCACCATCTTTTGTGGCCTTGGCAATAGCTTGAGTGTTGGGATCCACACGCATGAGCTGCACGTTGAAGTAAACCGAAACTTTCAGTCGGCCACCATGAAGCAAAGGAAAAGAAATGAAGAAATCAAGAAAGCAAGAAAATCTTAACTCCTTGTAGTACACTAGAAACAGACCCCACGCCTTGTCCTTTGGCCCCATAATGCGCTCCTCTGTCTTGGATTTTGCGCGGTAGATAGAGTTCTTGTGAACCTCCTTGCTGGTGCTCTTCTTTGATACGGCCTCAAGAATCTTCATGCTGGCCATGGGATTACGCTTCAGCATAGAGGCAAAATGATGACTAACCCACCGCACTGTATTTGCTGGATCACTGAGTCCCATTCCAGGAATGTAGTGGTGACCATCCACAAAATGACCCATGACAATGTTGCCATGTCATGCATTGGCATGGGCCTTCAACAGCCATGCACACTTCTTCTCCTTCCACTTTCCACAGCGTGCCTCAAACTATGTCTTCTCACTCCAAACCCAGCGCACAGTCATGTGGTTGGCTATGGCGTAATCATCAACAGCGGCCCTTATCTCCTCCATCATTGGGAATACCATGCCGGGGGAGAAGACATATGTCGTCTTGCACCTTTTCAGAGCCAAATTGTCCGGTTTGTCATCCAAGGACACTGCACAAGCGCAAGCATGAAATGAAAAATGAAAAACAAACATGGAATCACAGAGCATGCATCATGAAGTGAAGCAGCACACGCCATGAATAACCATGGCCATGGACCCCACGACTGAGACGAAGACTACTGCTTGCAACCTGTTCAGGAAAGATAACTAAGACATGAGCTTTTTGTTCGTGCTCCAAGTCCTCGTCATAAACTTGGAAGTGGGGTGGAGAAGAAAGACCTTGCTGCTCGTGTAACGCTCCGGAGGTGCCACGTGATGGTGTGACGGGTGGTGGGCCATGGGACCTACATCTGTGGCTGGTAGCCCAGCTGAGTTGTGCAACCATCTTTGGATGAAATGGAAATTGTGTAATGAAGGGGGGGGGGGAACGATTTTTCCACTCACACCAAGTGCAGACGAGTCCCCCATTGGTGAGATCTCTCTGCCGACAACCTGAGTGGCCCATGGCACATACAGGACGAGAGCCAGGTGCGCTTGCTCTCAGCGAACAATAGTCCACAACATAGAGATTCAGAGACTAACCAGGAAAACAGGGTTGACGCAATGGATTGCGTAGCACACAACTAGCAACAACGTGGCTACAGATTGGAGCATGTGGCACGAGACACTTCTCTTGTAGGTTTGGTGCTAGCTACCTAGGTTGGACAGTGATTTACTCGGAGTACACAAAACCTTGACCACATGCAAATCAGTGGGTCAACATCAAGCATGACCTGGGGCGATGCCAGGATTGGTTGCAATGAGTTGAAAACGTCAGTGAGGCTTGTGCCAGACTGGCACGAGAAAAAATGCCAACTCCAGAATGTAACATCGTGTTGGAGAAGTGGCAAAATACGGACCAGAGGTTTCACACTTATGGAGCAAGAGCCTCTTGAGACATAATGTTACTCCCTCTTTTCAAACAAAGAAATCGGGGTAACATCGAATGATTTAACACTTCTTGGCACGTCATTGGACAGATACATGGCAATCATTGCCTTCCAGTCTTGTATATGCATGAAATTCTTTAACAATGGTCCGAGGTGACATCACTAACCTTCTCTACCTTCTAATGTACAGGGGAAAAAGAGTTTTGTCTGCAAAATAATTCATGACATATCCACTGCTCTAGAAATTTCACGTTACACTGGATATGTTAACTGTCTATCATGCATGGATATGGTGTACTTAATGTCAGACGTGATGGATAGGGCATACTCATGATTTAACTGTTTGGATATGGCATGGTTGACATTCAACTTGTAGATATCTTAGGCTTATGTTGACGCTTGCATGGATACACCAGCTGTAACACCACAAGAAAAAAAGCACGTGAATGCAACATCCATGCTGCTTAGAATGCAGCATTGGAATGATGACCTCGTCATCATACTCAAACAATCACAAATCCTTGTACTTACGTTCTTTGTGATTGTTTGAGGACGGGGTTTATGTGGGGTTTGCGAAGGGGGTCCGAGACACCCCATGCATTGAGAGGGAACCTTTTGGGCCCCAATACCATAAGGCCCAGCAGGTGCTCACGTAAAAAGTAAAACCCTCAAAACCCAATAAAATATGGGTTTGGATTTAAAATTGCTTTGCATTTAGAAGAAGAAAAGTTTGCATTCCCGTCAAAAGAAATTTGAAAAGAACAAAGGGGTCGTTGCTTGATTGCAATCTTGCATGGGAGCAAGAGTCACAATCGAGTGCCTCTCACTTGATTGAGGAGTGTCACATGTCCCTCCTCACCCTGCTCGGTCAACAACACACGTCACCTATCGAGCATGGCGAGCGAGATCGATACCTCCTTGCCTATTTTAAAGTGTGGAAATGAATTTTTGCTGGTGGATATGGCAGGGTCAACCCTCCGGTCGCGCGGATATCCTGACTAATTGGTTCAATCTCCAAAGATCTGCACCATGAGAGTGCCATGCGGATTGGGACGTAGGTGCTTCACAGGTAGACGTTGCAGTGTAAAAGAAAAATCAATGAATTGGGACGATTGGATGATCTATCATTGGCAGTTACTGATAAGTTTCAAAGTTGCCAAGCACAAAAAAACAAGAGTGGAAGAAAGATTTGAGGCACTCTCGAGGTCTTAGGAACTGAAGCCATGTGATGCATGCGACGCCGCATCGTGAGACGCTACTTCAAGAAACTCTGCCGAGAAGTCAAGGGGTTTAAGAACATCAACGTGCATATTCAAAGAAGTCTAAAGACCTCAAGAAGCGGACTACACAAAATGGAATGGTGGATACTGTTTGTGATAATTCTATGNAACAACACTTGAATCTGGTGATCAAAGTCTCTTAGGTTGTTTTAGGGCTCCCAACTGCTATGCAGAAGTGTTGGAACAGTGTCATGTGACAAGATACTCCATTATATTTCCTTCGTGACGGTGTCCCAACCCATGTTGATTGGATGCAACATCCAGACAACCCATCAGATGAAGAAGTTTTTTATATCAACCTTTATGTTGACCTGAGTTGGTCCCGAGCCTTATGGGCTTTGTAAGGAAATTTGATGCATGCATCCAGCTTCATTATGATTTTTGCGACATGACATATGTGCAAGAAAAGCTTGCACATTGATTTTTCTGTAGATGTGTTTCCCTTCATCATATCTTTATTCAAGATAATGGCATTGTGTATTATGAAAGAAATTATCTCCGTGCATTTAGGCCTTTGCTACATCCACATGTTGGGTTTCATGACGTCAAGGCCCATACAGCGCTACTCTGAGCTTGTTGGTGGTCCATAACAAAATTTGAAGTTGCTGTGCTACTGATGCTTTCATTTTGTGTTTTATGTTTACAAATTTTCTACATGTGATGCAACTGGACGAAGTCCAACAGCTTTTCTGGCTAGCACTCCAGACCAACTCCTTTGAGTGGCAGCCAGACCGGCTATCATGAATTGATCGGCATCCAAAGAGGCTATCTCACATTGCGTGCCTTTCTAGCAGGCTCTACCGTAGATTGCCACCCAAATGTGGGCCCTGTGCTGACTCCTAAACAAACTGAGNAGGGTTGTATGCAAGCATGGTGGTCGCTTGACCACCCCGTTAATGCCATGTGCCTTACGTAGCATGCATAACACTTGTTTGAGCTTTAAATTGTGTGCTCAATGTGCCCATCAGTTTGGGAGTGGACGACCATTGATTGCTACATCCATTTATCGTTATGAGTCATGAACACATGCCATAATTTGGTACCGAACCTCCTATCTCTGTCACTTGTGATGGAGGAAGGAATGTCTTGTAGTGGAACAACATTAATGAGGAATAGTCATGTAATTACCTCGGCAGTGACCATTGTGGTTCTTGAGATAAAGTGTGGTATTTGTTAGGACTGATCAACCACTATGATTACGAAGAAATTCATCCGGTCTGCTAAGAAATACCTCATGAGGTCCATTCAAATTTCCAACCATGGCTCTTTGGGTGCCAATTGCGGTTGAAGTGAACTGAATGTTTTGCCTCATCTTGTTGTGTAATCTTCACACATCACACGTCTTAAACATTTTATGAAATTTGCTTGAGTCTCATCCCGTCAATAGCACTATGCAAGTTCCTTTTGCATCTTGTCCTCATCAAAGTATCCACCTCAACATGTGTCGTGCCACTCCTCTAATGGCATACAAACTAGCTCATCGCTTAGGGGTGGGACAACCCAACGAGTGAAATATTGTATCCAATATGATTTATTCAACCAATCTTTTGTCGTACCCATCAAAATCCTCTTAACCCCTTTCAAAAATCCTCACTATGCACAAGTCAAACTCTATAAGAAAAGCGATGATCTTGGCCACCAAGTGTAGTGCAAATTGTCAGATCTCTTAAAAATTTGATTTTCATGTTGATACTCAATATTGTATTTGAAGTTAGAATCAAGGAAATCCATCCATTGAGTTTTTTCAACACTTAAATATTCACCAAGTCTTCAGATGTTTGAGTGTGTGGTGGTCGGTGTAGATGACATACCGTTGACATTCCAGATAGCACTGCCAGGTATTGAATGAGTGCATGACTGCCAATATTAGTCTTTATGCACCACGTAGTTGAACACATGTTGCGTAGATTTGATTGCATATGCACAAAAACAGTATAATACACCGGTTTGTTTTAGAGAATAATGGCTCCGATTGTTTGATTTGACGAAGAACTGGCCATGATGTTTTCCAATAATGGATCTAGTGATTATAAGTCTAGCATTGAGGTACGAGAAAATGTAACATAAACAACGCTTCTTGTTCATTACATTTCCAACTCTAATAGTTGGTTTTACATGTGAGATATAAGAGAAGTGCTACCTGTCTATCATATTCCTTTAAAAGTCAGTTGTACTTGTTGTAGAAACCCAAACACCTAGACATCTTAAGCATTGATCGATGCTGACTTGTGTGCGAATATCTCCACTTTCTTTGTATCCATCAAGATTTATCAGTTGCCAATGATATGGCTGCAAACCTTGATCAAGTTTTGACCAAATTCGTACTTTTAGAGGATTTTCAAATAATATATCTCTTTATGCAATGTCAAAAACATAAAGGTACAGAAAAAATGTTCTTTTAGATGTCTCCATTATGCTCCTCTTGCATGTGATAGTGTGCCAAGTTGCCATCAAGATACAATATCACAAAGTCATAAAGGTACGGCCAAAAATGTTGTTCATGGCTATCATAAACATTGCAAGAGCAGACCTTATGTTAAAAAACATAACATGAAACTTGATGTGACTATTCTAGGTGCAAACGTTTGCCTCCTTGATGTCCTCACTAGATATGCAAAATTGATGATAACCACTCCATGGGTCAAATTTGGTGAAAATATTTCTCCTCATAGGAAAAAAAATTCATTCACTCGTGATAACAAGTAACAATTTTACATGGAGGTGTACTTAAACACATTAAATCTCACAAAAGTTTACACCAACCTAGTTTTATTTCTGTTAAAAATAACAGGTGCCGAGTAAAGTGACATAGACAGCCATTTAAATCCATGACCGAACATCCAATCCATCTACCTTCTTGATTATATCGATTCCTAGTTGCTCACCGGATAGGTTCCATTTATCAGAATGCAAACACCTGACCTGAGGTCTATGTGATGGTGGAAGTTGCATTGCAGAGGGAATACTCGCAAAAGTTTGTTGGAAAAACCCCTTTCATACTTTTTTTATGTTGGGAAAAAAATCTCCACAATGACTTGAAACATCTTACGTGTAGACGTAAAAAAAGATGTTGGTTGTGTTGTTTCTTTCTCTTGAACCTTGATCTTGCCAATTGGTTCCACCTGGACTAGCCATGCATGATGTCCCTTTGTCAACTGTTGTTTTTTTTACATTAAAAAACATCGTCTTCCTGCGTAGGGTGACGGCTGTTGCAGCTCCCTGTTTCCTTTCTTCATTTGCTACTTCCTGCAACCACCATTGCATCATTTTTTGCTCAATCAAAACCTGGAGTTAGTTACTGCCACTGATGTGGAGTAAAACAAGTCAGCTAGAACAATCAAACTGCGGGTTTTGCAGGTGCAAGAAAATAGACCTGAGGATGATTTTGTAGTTAGTCCTTGGGAAAATCCCTACATCTCCCTAATTATAGTGGGATTTGTTAGCAAATGTAGTGGATTTATCGTCATCCATTGAAAGTT
The DNA here is from genome assembly GCA_023375785.1 of Penium margaritaceum. Taxonomy (NCBI): domain Eukaryota; kingdom Viridiplantae; phylum Streptophyta; class Zygnematophyceae; order Desmidiales; family Peniaceae; genus Penium; species Penium margaritaceum. Next base: position 19,590 of record SZWC01018206.1, on the reverse strand, counting down.
TTCCCTCCAAATACCTGTTATTTGTTCTACAAATCCACCCTGCCAACCATCTTAATACTAACCAAACTCCATCTTGTAGCGTATGTACAATTTTCATAGTTTTCAACTCCTTCTTTGGCACTCGTAGTTGTATCACCGATTGATTGGTTTTGTATCCCTTGTCACAATTCACAATTATAATATTGAGTTTCCTTTAGATGGGAGATCAGTTGTATAGGAGCTCAGTTGTATAATATTTCCCGCTTCTAATCCAAAATTCTCCAATACTTCCTACAACTTCCCCCACCTTGTGCTTTGGTTTGACAATTTACGTAAGATGTATCCAGGTTTCTTTCACGTAAATCACAAGTATTGGTGACGCTGATCAAAGGCACTAATGTCTTTGTTAGAATAGATCTGCGTAAACTGGGATGTCCCTCTACCATGATAAGAATGGTGGCTTTTTGTGGGAAAAAAAATTGAGTTCTCTATCCGATCATTTTGGTCAAAGTTGTCGACCCGGTTAGTCACTTTGATGAGTTAACATTTGTTGTCTCAGATGTCAAACATTGCAATCGCTCACTAGATGTTGTGTTTGAGGTCTTTGTTGTAGTTGAAACATAGTTTGATAGGGCCATGTTTTTTCTGGTGATGACTATGCGAACGAACCGTGTATACGTTGCTTGTACAAGAGTTGAAGCTTGTAGTATGTGTTCAAATTCTCGTTCAACTTTTGCAATGATGACACTTGGGAATCATGAGATTTCTCTGGTACAGTCAAAGTATTTTACGATGTTGGATTCACCCAATCAAGAGGTGATACAACTTTGGTTGACAATGCAAGAGTAGTCACCTGAGTTTTGCATAGGGCTGCACCACTCTCCTGATTCTGTTGGGTGTACTGTAGATTGGACCAGAAAATTAATGTCTCGACACAAAAATGTATGCCCCCAAGGTGAAGCATGTTTTTATCAGTGTTCAACCCAACAACGGTGGAGAACACTTCTAAAACCGTCAACCACATCTCAATCAGGGAACCTTCCAAAAGGTTTTGGAAGTTTCTGTTCAATTTGGGATTCACTCTAGAGTTGGTTGTTTCCCTTGGTGATAGCTACTTTTCGTGCACAAACATTCCCATACATACATTTAAAACGTGTCGGTGCCATCCTAGATACCAACAATGTGCCATCCACACCGACCCCGATGCACTGAAATATCTCAACAGTCAGCCAAATTTGAAACCTAAACTAATCCCACGGATAAAGTTCTTAAAGTCCAACTTTGGCTATGACATCAAGTATGGCCATGGCCAAAAAATCCAAAAACAATCTTTAAGCTGTTGAAAAGATATGACGATCAAGATTGGCACATTTTTTGTAAAAAAAAACCCATTCCTTATGTCTTGAAGGAGTGTAAGGGGTGCAGATGTTAGAAGAAAAGACATTTCTGGTTCAAGGAGCTATACTTGGACGGTGACTCACTTGCCTGGTCATTGCACCCCCTAGGGAAAAAACTATGTCAAATGATATTGGGGAAATGTCATGACATATGTGTAGTTGGACACTTTGAACAGGATAAGACACTGAAAGTTTTACAATACATTATTGGAAGATGAAAGCCTGACATAAAAACATAGTACAAGACGTGGGACATGTGCCGCCGGTATAATTCAAAGCAAATAGAGTCCCTGAGTTTGCTTTGACCAACATGGTCACCCAAAGAAGCATGGTCAAACATATGTATGGAATTTATGAAAAGGCTTGCCTGTCACACCAGAGAAGATAATGGAATCCTTATGGTGGCTAAATGGCTCTCAAAGATATCGCTGATAACACCCAAAAAAAAACAAAAAAAACTATCACCAAGGGAATATCTTGGATGTCTGTCGACGTCATCAAATTGTGCGGCATTTCCTTCCCCGTCACAAACAACCATGATGGTAGGTTTACTAGCAGACTCTCATAAGAGCTGATGATTATGTGGGGCAGTTGGATCCAGGTATCAATAGCTACTCACCCCTAGACTGATGGTCAGAATGAGAGCATCAATCGGACACTCAAAAAGTTGCACAAAATGTTGTGCAAACCACATGGAACTACTTGGACAGTTGAGTTTTTAATGATTGAAGTTGCAGATTTTCTTACAACAAGTGTAATAATGGGAAAAAATCATTCTAATTGGTTTGGGGCAGAAAATCAAGGACCCCAACAGGTATGTAGAGTGCAAACGATCTACATGCATTTGAAATTCGGTAGTAAGATGTCCAAACCATGTAGGACAATATTCACCAGTCATTCATGAAGACAGAAATGGCCATGAAGCGAGTGGTCAACAAGTGTTGGAAGGAAGTTGGATTCAACATAAGGGATTGTGCCTTACATGTTTAAGAAATCTTACAATTGCGAGGACAAGATCGCAAAGCTCAAACCTAAGTGGTTAGGAACAATGGTAAAAACTAATCAGAATGTTATACCTCTTGGACAAAATGGTAGTTTGCTTTCTTTTCCCCGTGAGACGACTGAGCGTCTATAGGGACCCTAATAGGAAATTCCCCGGCAGATACTTACCTCCATAACCATCCATACAAGTAGACAAGGGTATGGAACGGATAAATTATACTGTTAGGACAAGGCTATGGCACATCCCACATGAGCTTGGAGCCTTAAAGCAACCTACATGCCATTTTTTAGTGCATTGACGATTATTTTGGTCAGCATCCACCTATGTCACATAATGTGTTGGGATGTTACAACTAAAACAGGGGGAAATAGAACATAGCTGATTTACAGGTGTCCCTAAACCCCTTGCATGGGCATTTTCTCCTTTCATGTATAGGTCACTTTGAATCCTAAACGCTAATTGACCAATAGCCATGTGCTAAAGTGCTTTTACCTGTTCTAGAAGGTTATGACGGGTTCCACCACTTTTGAAACAATTTGGTAGAATTATTGCGAACTATGTTGACCTTTATGTCAAACTCCTGATAGCATTAGAATCATGTACAGAAAAACAAATACATCCGAGTTGCATTATTTCTAGTCAATAATGATAAATAGTGAAAAAAAAAACAACAAAAAGGTAGGTGACTTTCTCAACATTCCATGTTCCTACAATGCAAAGGAAATTTTTAGATTTATGGTTAATGTTAATCCGTGTACATATTTTTTCTTATGTGTGGATGTGAGTGCGCAGGGCATGCCGGCCATGAGACTGGAGACGACGCATGATGAGCACGTGCTTCACATGCTTCAGACGCAGCTTCTGCCATGTGCTGCAGCTTGTGACTCAAGTGCCTCGGCTCCAGCTCAGCCGCATGCCCAGGCTCCTTTCTTCCCTTCTTGGTGTTACCAGACCTAGATTAGATCTTGATTCTTTAGTGAGATACATGATGAATTTGTAGCCAGACCTAGAATAGACCTGCAACTGTGCATGACGTAGAATAGCTTTGCTCTCGAGGGGCAGTCGACCGAGAAATTGGTACAGGGGCGGATTTCGCCCTCGATTTTTGCGAGCGAGCTTGCTCGGCCGGCAGGCCTTGCTCGCTGCCCACCGAGTGGAGCGAAGCACGAGACTCGTGCTTTGCTCCCTCTCTCTCTTGCCTGTTCGCTCCTAACACTTAGTGTCGAAACCGAAACCATGGCTGAAACTGGTTTTGACCTAGCTCCCTCCACGCTTCACCGTTTCATGTGATTCAACTTGCAATGTGAAGCTCTTACAATTCTCATTGTATCAGAGCAGGTCCTTCGGCCTGCAGTTGTGGGAGCAAAGTGCATTTTCTGAGTCATCCAAAACGGTCGCGAGAGGAAAAATTGCGTTTTTGACCATTTCGCCCGTCAGGAGCGTGTGCGATCTTCACAGACCAGTTCGCTAAGCTAGGGCAAAGGTAGTGAAGGCGCCTAGGGCCTGCGAGGCCAAAGGGAGGTACAAAGGAGAGGAAGCGGCGGCAAGAGTGGAGACCACGGGCCGTGTGGCCATCGGCTCTTCCGCAAGGAGCCGCGCACAGTCCAGGGCAAGGGGGCACAGATAATCAGCGCTCAAGGTCAAGAACAGCAGGCAGGTACAAGTTCGCCATGAGTGGTGCAGGATCCGCGAGGGACATTGACCCTCGACGTAACAATGGGGGCAACGGAAGTGCAAACACGGCCACCTTGGTAGCAGCCGTCACATGGGGTGATCTCAACAAAATTGCCCTCCACAAGGACTTGACGCCCCCACCTCTAGGAACACATGATTTCCTAGCATGGAAAGATGTGTTCCTCGCATGGGCGGCCGAGCATGAGCTTGAGGAACTGTACCTCAACCCACCGCCGGATGATGTAGATGACTGCACCCTCCTCCGTGTGTTCAACGCTTTGACGCACGCTTTACCAGATGACCAGTCTTACGCCATCCGTCACTTTAGGTATGGCAGGAGAGGAGAGGATCCGGCCAACCCTCGTAGTGGAGCTCCCCATCCCTCGGAGGCATGGCATCACCTAGTGACACGCAAGGAAGAACAAGGAATGGCATTGGTCATCACGCTGCGTGACAAAATTCGTCGCCTTTATCTGAAGCCCGATGTCCCTATTGCTGAGTACTGGGACGCGGCGATGGACATTAGACGTCGGATCCTTGGATTGGGTGCTTCGTGCACCATCTTGGAGTGGCTGGATCCAGTGCTACTTCACCTTGGTGAGCCGTACAAGGAGTTTCGCCGCGACTTGCAGCAACGCCTTCGCGTTGCAGACATTGAGAGCACCGACCTGTCAACGGTGTTCGAAGAACTGAGAAACTATGAGGACATCCTTCGGGGCGAGGATCGAGAGGCTGGCACCGCCACCGCCACTGCCTTTGCACATCAGTCTTCTGGGGCTCTTCATGCCATGGTCGGGCAGGGAGAGTATAGTAGCAGAGGCGGACGCGGCGGCGGCGGCCAGGGTAGCAGAGGATGTGGACGTGGGCGAGACACTGGCACCCGTACGTGCAACTACTGTCGTCAGCCCGGTCACTACTGGCGTGCCTATCCCGTGCTGCAGCGCATCATGAACCCATAGCAGCAGCAGTACCAGCAGCAGCCCTACCAGCACCAGTTGCGTCCACCGACCGTGGGACCACTTCCCCCTCCCACATGGGGAGCACCCAGTTACCCCATGTCACGTGTGCCCTCACCGACTGCTGCAGCTACCTTTGGACCACCTCAGATGTAGCCGATGATACAGCCGATGATGTAGCCAATGATGCAGCAGACAATGCAGCCGGTTGTACCGTCCGGGTACTACATGCCTCCACAGTCTACAGTCCCAGTTCCCGCACCCGAGTGGGCACAGCGCGTGTACGCCGACATGGCAACAACACAGGAGCCATCACCACCGCCCCAGCATGCTGGCTGGCTCCCAAGCATAGAGCTGCAGCCACCTGAGCCGACAGCGGCGCCGCAGGCAGCAGGTCAGAGGCTCGGCCACACGCATGTCACTACATCTCATGCACTGCCCATGCACGAGTAGTTGCATGACACAGTATCATCTCATCACATGTCACCTCATCGCCAGCTGTTCACCTCATTGTATGCCACACATGATGTTGATGGGGTGAAGACTGGGTCGGGGGAAGTGCTTGCTATGGAAGGTGTGGGAACTATGGCTCTTCAGGCACCAGGGGGGATGCTGTGGCTGACTGGTGTGTTGTATGTCCCCAAGTTGAAGGTGAACCTGTTGTCTGGAGGACAACTCGTGTCCACGATAACTCAAAAGCAACGATGCATGCTCTTTGATGCCTCAGGGTCCTTGCTGGCTGATGGACCATTGCATGATGACATGTTGTACAGAATCACTCTCTTTCCTCCTATTTCCTCAGCCCGAGCACAAGCGCATGTCACAACGACAGTTGATGCACAACACACTGACCTCATTCACCGACGTCTCGCACACATCAACACGGCACTGGTTGCAGATCTCATGAAGCACACCCCTGCACACAGATTCTTACCCATTGACTGTCAGCATGGTCTGAAACCAGGTGCATGTCTTGAGTGTCATGAAGGGAAATCACACAGGCAGACCTTCCCTACCTCGGAGAGGGAGAGCACTCCTCCTCTCGCACTGGTCCACGACAATGTCACTGGGCCCATGCCCATGCCATCCGTACAGTATGACTCAGTGTATGTCTTGACCTTGAGTGACGATTACAGTGGTTTCCGCTGGGCCCTCTTGCTGAAAACCAAAGCTGATACTCAGCGTGCCATTGTTGAATGGATAGCACTTGCCGAACACCAAACAAAACAAAGATTGCTGAATTTGCATACGGAAAGAGGTGGAGAATTCCTTGGATCTCTTGCCTCTGAACTCAAGGCAAGAGGAATAGAACATCAGACCACTGCTCCCTACACGCCCCAACAAAACGGGGTTGCAGAGAGATGTCATTGGACCGTGGGAGATGCCTTGCATACCCTTCTTGGTGAGTCTCGTCTGTCCTTTGGGTTTTGGGAAGAGGCAGTCAAATGCGTCACATGGGTTTGGAACCGCATTCCTTAGGGTCCACTGCCCAAATCAGTGACGCCCTGGGAGCGTTGGTTTCAAGAAAAGGCCGAGTTGAGACCGGCATGGGTCTGGGGAACAATGGCTTGTGTGTGGTTGGCTCAACCCCAAAGAGATCACAAACTCAGTCCACGTGGCAGATGGTGTGTTTTCGTGGGAGTGTCCAATGCCTCAAAGGCATGGAGGTTTTGGGATCCCACCAATCACTGCTTCATTGAAAGTCGAGATGCATCCTTTCTTGAACACATGCCATACAAAGCGTTTCGTACCCTACGGCATGCCCAGCATATTCCCACTCCACACCATTAGCCGGAGTATGTGAGTGTCCCTGTCTTTGTGCCTCATTCCATGTGTCACACCTCACCCAGTGCACAACAGCCACATGGTGCACCTGTTGCATCCCCAGTCCCCGCAGATCTGTTGACGCCAACTGACTAAGCAAGCACAGCATCAGACACAACACTTTCACCGCCTGGCTTCACACCACCTCTTCCAATCGGTGAGCTTCATGCTCTTCCAAAAGATCTACATACTATGGAGGAAAGACGTGTTCATGACCGGCCCCAATGTTATTGAGGTAGGCAAGTCCTTGCTCCCACTAGCAATGGTGTCAGTACTTGTTGCACGCTACGATTGCTACTGCATCCATACTTGAGTCACATTGTGTAATGCCTTGTTAAGGTTTTCACATTGGCGGATTGCCTCGTGAACGTCCAGATGCTTTAGTTTGCAGTCATGATTGAGATCCATGATGCTCTGTCCGATATTGGCCAGTACATTCGCAAACATGAGATTCAACTCTGATATCGTCAGAGCGTCTATGATAGCCTCAAGAGCCTCGTGCTGTCCGTGCACCTTGACCCACTAGATGAGGGTACAGTTTGTGTATATGACTGTAAGGATTCCCACCTTTTGGAAGAGGCTTTTCTCAGTAACAATACTCAAATGGATGTGGGTCGATCCTATTGTGGCCATATCATACGAAGTTGTGTCTGTCCCCACTCCTCCAGGTGGTGTTGTACCTCCACCATCGGTGCTCATCTTGAGTCGTTCTACCGTCTTGGCAGCGAGCTCAACACGCCTTTGATGGTGAGTATAAATTGTCTTTGCGGTGGCATAGTCTGGCTTGTACTCGTGCGAACTTCATGCATGATAGATTTAATACCATTGTTGTTGTCAACAGCCTTGCTGTTATAAGTAGCTTCATGTAATCTGGCAGGTTTCTTGCCCCTCTTGAGCTATTAGCTCGAATGTGCTACACGAAGATGGAAATGATTACGATCCTCATCGCCTTTGCTATCATTGGCATGCTCCTCTTTAGGATCCATGCTCAATGGTCCTCGTTGAGCGCATCCTCCGTCTTGTGGATGTCACCCGAGCACCTGTTCACATGCTCATCGAGCACTTTTTTGGCTTCCGCATGCTTTTTGGTGTGACCATGTTTAGTGTGGGTTTCCTTTGGCGGTCCGGTTGTCATTACCTTGACAATTGTTCTTGCAGAGGCAGTTCCCAATGTTTAGAGTCTGTTGAGGGTACAAATTGAGGCTGTCTTCACCTTGCCTGAGTTGGTCTTGGACGATCCGGCACTTGCCATTCCGTCAAGCGTAGTAGTACAAGCACCTATTGTGAGTGTCTTTCACGGCCTCAATGAGTTATTTCGTCCTTATTGGGGGCGTAACCCTCAAAATCGATAAGGCAAATAGAAAAGTGATTACAATTCTTCTATGCCGTTGCGGAAGGCAAAACCACGTGGTTTAAACTTCGGATTTCCTAGGCCGCCATGGTTGGGACAATCAAGTGGTAGAAAAAACACTAATTTTATTTGCCTACCACGACAGGCACAATCACGTGGGTTTTGAAACTAGTCTTCCTAAGCCGTGACTCATGGCACTGGGTAGCTACGAGGATCTAGGAAAAAAAATGACACTTAAAAGAAAATAACAAGAGTTGTGATAGCTGCTCACAAAACAATGAGGAGAGGAAAAAGAGAAATTCAAACTAGAATTGGGACCTCATTCACTCTATCCTTCCTATCTCTTGTCTTCTTCCTTTCTTCTTGTAGTCTTTGGCATTCTCTTCATGTTCCTGGACACCTCTTGTATCTCTTAGTGACATCCCCCTTGAGCCGGGGATGTTGGGAAAGCTGCCAAAAATCTTCAAGGTGTGGCCTCCTCTTGAGGGTGCTCACAATCTGTGCGAGTCCTTAGTCATAGAAAAGAGAGTTGCCCTAATATTTGGTCGAAGAAGTGAGGAGGAATTCTTGAGAAGAGGAGGAAAATTGGTGGTTTGGGGATGGGGAATCCCCACCCCGTCACACAAAAATGTAAAGGAGGAGGAGAAGTTGAGACGAGATGGAAAGAATAAATAGAGCTCCTTGAGACATTTCCAGTACACTTTACCATGCTTGAAATGATTAAGTTTTACACCTATATCCCCCTATGGTGTTTCTGATGCTGCTATTACTACTACAATTGCTCATGGAGTTTTATATGTCATGTAGTTGGGAAAACCGTCCATTGTCAGTTGCGATATTTGTATGGCTCTGAAAACCAGTGTAATTTGTGTGTACAGTTCCTACACGGGAGTTATTGTCAGATTTTGCAATGTGGCGTCCAGAGCTTGCTGGAGTATTTGTACACTCCACATCTCTCTTGGGGGCAATGCTCATGAACGACCCATGGAAGGAGACTTGAACATTTCAATTCTTTGGAGACCCACTTCTGTTTCTTCCTCAATCCCTTGTTTTTGGTCTAAAATGAGGGGGGTGTTGCCCTGAACTTGTGAGTTTGCACGAATTTTCTGGTATAGGAACTCAGAGTTCATCCTAAACAACCTTGAGTTTTACTTCTTATGCATCGGTGTGAAATCATTGTGTGCAAGGCACGATCGGTAATTTCACACCGACTTCTCTTGCGTGTAGCTTTCTCTTGCTCTTGCTCTATCCCTCTTCCTTGCTTGCTCTTGCAAGCAAAGAGGACAAACCCTTGTATTACCAAGGGACGCCTGCAAGCTACCCCCACGTGACTGGGAGATGGGAGGGTCTGAACCAGCCCTCCCATTACAAAACAACATAACCATGAAATTGAACTGCCCCTAGTGAGTTTGAAAAAGTTTTTTTCTTGATGCGATTCACTCAAATTTGGTGGTAGCCGCATTGTAGTTTGATTTTACTAAAGACATTTGCCCCCCGGAGCTGGTAAAAAAGCTCGTCGATGCGATGTACGGGGCAGTGGATCTCAATGGTGATGCCGTTCAATGCTTGATCATCCACGCATGTATGAATCTTGTCGTTCTTTTTTTTTTTGTATGAAAGGAACCAAGATAGAGTAGGGTGATGTGGATTCCCAGATGAATATTTACTTAAGCATCTCATATAGCTGGCGCTTTAGCACTGTCACCTTATGGTCACCCATTTGATAAGCTCCCTTGACCGTTGGTCGGCTGCCTGGCTGGAGGTCGACATGGTGGTCCACGGCTTTCTCTGAAGGGAGCTCACATGCCAATTTTTTGGGAAAGACCCCTGCAAACTGCTTGATGAGTGGTGCGAGTTGTATCGGAATGAATATAAACTTTGCTTATGTTGATGTCAATGAGGCTGATGAGGTTGACGTGTCAGGTGCCACAGTTCCATGTAAACAAGCCACGCGTGTGCTCCTTGTCAGATTCATCGCTTAGTGAAATCCATCAATATCATTTGTGGTTGACGTCATTTTATGGCTTACGTGGCTTCCTCTATCAATTCAACCTTTGTTGCTTGTGATGTTATCTTTTTTTCTACATGAAACAGGTGTTTCTTAGAGCCACTAATCTCCAAGTAGACTATGTTGGTTCTCAATTCCATGTATGCATTGTGTTCGTGTAGGAAATTTCAGCCGAGGATAATATTGTGGTCTCTCATTAAGCATTACATCCTATAGTTTTCTGACTGGAGACTGCATCGGTTCTCATAGTTGATGGATTTCCCACCATTCATAGACCATCTTTTTATCAAGAACTTTTGGTTTGGTTTTCGAACCCAGCTTTTGAATGGAATTACTGCTTGCAAAGCTGTGAGAACTCCCGCATAAAGTAGTGCCGGTACTGTTTTACAACTCTTGCAATCCTTGGTTTCACCCTTAGCACTATCACCGGTTGGCTGGTCTCATAATTCATTGGGGCTTTCAATCTTAGGTACCCTTTTCTCTGGTGTCCTGAGTTGCTGAGATTGGGGATTGGTCAGCACAAAAGTTTGCCAACAACGGAAGAGTTCTAGCATGTACTCCTACCCTATTTTATCTCCTTTCTCATCAACCTTTTTCTAAAACTTCACCCATGTTTTCCCTACTACTGTCTCTCAGGCTAGTTACGTGAGATGTGTCATAGATTTTCTTCCGTGCAATACAGGCATCCATACTTCTGAATAACGGCATCAATGCATCCATCAGAGTCAATGCTTTTTTACAAGGGTTCCTTCCTTCACCATAATAGTTGTAGATTTGGAGTCGCGAGCCATTGGATTATGGGATACGGTATTGTCATCCATATTTGTGTAAAATATATTCTTTTAGCTCGCCCACGTGTTTCTATAAATACTCTATCTTGTTTGGGTCAATTACGAGTGAAACAGTATTTTTCCAAAACCTCTAGCTCCAAGGGGTTCACACTCATCACATAGAGTGCATGGCAGTGAATCAAGTGGGAGCGAGACAAGCGTGAGAGCAGTTTGTGTCGTGACCACATCGTGAGCAGCACAATCAGTGGTTGTCCAATGCTGGCGGGCTGCAAAGGAAGTCAAACGATTGGAAAACAAATGTATCATTCCTACGGGGAGCAGGACCTGAACCAATGGGTGAATATGACAATCACAAAGTGCCCCGTTTGTAGGACCACATTAGAAATTCAAAATTCCCAATTCATGGGTGAAACAAGAAAGCACAAAAACACATTCTGCAAGGTGCACTAAAATGACTGACAGTACGGTATGAAAAATTTGCTCGGCATTGTTGATTCTTTTGTTTGATGCTCTCATGTGCGGAAAGTTGTCCTGGATGCCAGCTATTGCAAGGGCCCACTATGTTTTGTGCTTGAGACCATTGTTGCAGTAGAAGAAGGGCTCTTTGGGATGGTATTGCTGTCGATGATGATTTTGTGGAATCTATGCTTGTAGTCAGCCACGTAGTTGCCACAACTTGTACCATGCATTAGATTTTTCTTTAGGTCTTCCATAACGTGTGATGACTACCTATTTTTTTGTGCCATCAGGGAGTCCTCCTAGCTCGGCAACATGTTCTTGAGATTCGGAGCACTCGTGGTCGATGATGCAAGACAGAAACCATGATCCATGAATCCTGCTCTACCGATTTCTTCTCTGAGTGGATGGTCTTTACATCAAACCACAAACAGAGTACTGTGCCATGTGAAAGCATGGTTGCGACTTCAACCTTTTGTTTATCATGATTAAATCTAGTACACCTCCAAGCTCATCAGCTACATCCTAGCCGTTGGTCCATTAGAGTTAGTGGGATTGGATGGTATAGGGAGGGCAAGACAAAAATGGGGATTGCTCAAGAGTTGATTTTTTTTTCCTGATGAGTACAACTCCACGTGCCCACGTGTTTGAGGCTTCCATTGCAAGGTGATATAGTTGGGCTGGTGGTTATTGCACCCCTTGAGTACCGGTAGCTTCTTCTACATGTCGTTATCGATGCACACCTATGGTCCTTGTCTGGACGCTGCTCTAGCTAGTGAGCTGAATAGTAGCTTGGGCTGATAAAGTGCCCATCCTAACAGGTGAGTCATCAGACTGAAAGTCGGTGTCGTGGTTCCCATGCCATTGGCCTTGAAACCTGCCATGCCTGCTCCTTTGGGGTTTGCGTGGACCACAAATTGTTGTTCCTCTTGTGCCATTGCAAATGTTGTAACCAATGACCCATTGCTCGTTGCCAAGTACACTTGCTCCAATCAACTTTGTTGTTTCAATGATAGCAAACTCTTGATTGGTGGATATGCGCTAATGAATTGTGTAATTTTTTCATTGATGGGTGAAGTAATCAGTTTCCCCTCTAGGACCGCTACGCTCTGATACAAAGTTTTTTACCCAACTGAATGTAGATGGTGAGCATGCAGAAGTTGCCGGGAGGAACACAATGCACAAGGATTTACAAAACTTCATTAATTTTCAATTAGTAGTGATTCCAAGTTGATGAAAAATTATGAAACTTCTGATCACATATCTACAGATATTGAAACTTGAATAACGCATGTTCGGGGTCTTTGATGTCAAGGTCAAGCGACGCATGGGGTCACATTGTGAGTGGTTGTATCATGAAGCTTCATTGAGAAGTCGAGGGGCTTCAAGATCAGCACTGAGTATCCAAGGCAGCATTTTACAAAAACTAGAAGTCTTCCAAAAGATACATGTTGCTTTGAGATACGTCTGCCAAAATTTCTCGAAGGTGGTCAAAACTGTCAAAAGGTCCAAGAAGGAAACACTTGAGGTGAGGGGGATGTGGCCAGATTTCCTTTGACTGTTAGAGCAAACATGTATAGCCAGTCCCATACTGGGCCATATGTTGAAGGACAGAAAGTCCCACTCGTAAAGTTAAGGGACTTGTGCATGTCTAGTATGTGAGGTACATGGAGACTTGGGCACTCTAGTCGAGTGAAACTTGCAAAGCCACGTCATGAGAGGCACTTAGAGAAGGTATCCTGAGAGATTATGAGGTTTTAAGACAATGGGTAAGCACAGGATTGAGTGGTGGTTGAAGTGTGTCCTTCTAGGGAAACTTAATGAGCAGTGTTTTGTACTACCCCACCTTTGACACAGAACCACTCTGGCCATTCATTACCTATTCCCAACACTACAACCGCTCCTTACAAATGAGAAAGGCCTATATGCAAAGTACTATCATTTCGGTCGTTCATCTGCCACCTATAATTATTTTTAGTAACAAGAAACTGGCATACCAGAAAATCTTATTGACTTATGTTAATCACATAACTGCAAATGAAATATTCATGTTAGTGAAATCTTTGACGTGGATAGATGGGATGTCACAATTTCTACTAATTAACACATATTCTTAAAAAATCACAACCTGCCAAAAACAAGCGGGTAAATGAATATCCAGATAGTTAGTACAATGAAAGCCAAAGAGAATGAAGAGAATTAAAAAACCAGTTGACACAATCTTGTACATGCATAAGTTATAATCTCAAATGTCCACGTCATCTTCCTTGCTTGGCAAATGACACTGACATCATAGTTCCCCAAGTTTTCACGGCTGTTCTCTTAGAGTTCTCACATTGAGCTAAACTCAGTGCGATGTATCTCTTAGCCTACTAAAACACATTTGGTTGGCCAACGATCATTTATTCCCTTGCATTTACCGTGAGATGTGCATATCTGGTTTGTGACCCTTCCAACTACGGGTCTCAATGTTGATGCGGTTTGACCTTTGCATTAACTGAGAATTGCAAGAGCTTGACATTGCAAGTTGAATCACATGAAACGGTGAAGCGTGGAGGGAGCTAGGTCAAAACCAGTTTCAGCCATGGTTTTGGTTTCGACACTAAGTGTTGGGAGCAAACAGACAAGAGAGAGAGGGAGCAAAGCACGAGTTTCGTGCTTCGCTCCACTCGGTGGGCAGCAAGCGAGGCCTGCCGGCCGAGCGAGCTCGCTCGCAAAAATCGAGGGCGAAATCCGCCCCTGGACCAATTTCTCGGTTGACTGCCCCTCGAGACCAAAACTATTCTACGTCATGCACAGTTTCAGGTCTATTCTAGGTCTGGCTACAAATTCATCATGTATCTCATTACAGAATCAAGATCTAATGTAGGTCTGGTAACACCAAGAAAGGAAGAAAGGATCATGGGCATGCGGCTGAGCTGGAGCCGAGGCACGTGAGTCACGAGCTGCACCATATGGCAGAAGCTGCGTCTGAAGCGTGTGAAGCACGCGCTCATGCATCGTCTCCAGTCTCATGGCCGGCATGCCCTGCGCACTCACATCCACACATAAGACAAAATATTTACACGGATTAACACGCCCCCTTGGATGTGAGTGCCGTAGGCATGCAACCAAATTGGTGAAGTTGAGAGGTGAGGTTTGAGGAGGGAAGGGCTTTGGTGAGGAAGTCTGCCAACTGAGCCTTGCCCGCAATGGGGCACACTTGAACAACCCCTGCTTCAACTGCTTCCCACACAAAGTGATGCTTGACACTGATATGCTTAGTGTGTGGGTGCAGTACACCATCATTTTCTGCAATCCATCGTGCTGCTGAACTGTTGTTGTACAGTGGTGTGGCATGCACAGTTAGGCCCAATTCTTCAAGCAATTTTCCCAGCCATATGGCTTCGCAAGCAGCCTCACCCAGTGCAATGTATTCAGCCTCAGCCACACTACATGCCACACACGACTGTTTTGCACTCCTCCATGAGACGGCCATGCCCCACACACGAAAAACATACCCCCCCTCCCCCCCGACTGCGTGCAGCACGATCACGGGCATAATCACTGTCACAATATCCGACCAAGAGACGTATTCCAGAGGAAGAGATGACCATGTTGGCCTGAGGGTGAGTGTGCACCCTGGAGGGTCCCTAGCAGTGGTTGGTTCACACCACCAACTGTTTTTGGAGAGACTGAAACTGTGGAGGCAACTGGTTCCAAGGATGGCAGAAACTGGTCAGAGAGTGAGGCAATAGTTTTGGCCTGAATTGACTGGGAATTAACTCTTGATCAAGGCTCACAAGCAGTGGCATTTTATAGCCACTGATCTTAGCTTTCCAGAACACCAAAGCATGCCAGATTTGGAGCTTCCTAGCAGATTCTATGGCTTCTAGAGTGGCCCTTGGTAGGCTGTCCTTTTCCCACCTAGGAAGGCATCCCTTCCTTCCTCTAGAAATTTCTGCCCCTTTCCTAGATTCCTCAGCTTGCTTCTAGTAGGAGGGAAGGTATCGAAAAGACCAAGACATCTCTAGATGCCTTGTAGGACAAGTCACTCCTTCTAGAGGGTGTGCCACCTTCGTGGACCCTCACCTGGCCTTCTAGAAACTCAAGGAGGAATTCTAGAGTTTGAGCTAGTTTCTTGGCATCTATTTTTCACCTCCCTTGAGGCAGGGCAGAAATTGATCTTGTGGGACTTGAACCTGGGCCCCTGCCTCTAGAGGTGGACACCATTAACTACCAAGCCACTAACGCTTGTCTTTTTGGTGTTCCGTTTTGGAGTCACTCCTGCCATGGTGAGGAGCATCTCTCGAACAATCTTCCCCTTACGCATCACCCATGGCAGTTTTTCATGCTTAACCTGCAACTCAAGCGGCTTGAGAAAGCCCAAGCTCCATGCAAGTAGCATCATGCCTGTCCTTGGGTTGCGTCTTTTTCATGGCATCAGCAAGTATGTGCTTTGTGCCGCATTGCACAAGCACCAAATCACCCTTTGCAACGAGGTCTCGTGCAAAGTGATTCCGGATCTCTATGTGCTTGGTCCTCCGGTGTAGCACAGGGTTCTTGGTCAGGCTGATGGCACTCATGTTGTTAAAGTTGAGTGCCGTCGGCTTCTTCTGCGGCACCCCAATCTCCTTGAGTAATCGCCGTTGCCATAGCGTCTCCTTTGCGGCTTCCACGAGTGCAATATACTCCGCCTCATTGCTGGATAGCGCCACACAGTCCTGCTTCCGGCTTGCCCAAGACACCGCTGCACCACCAAGCACAAAAACATAGCCTGATGTTGACTTGCGGTCATCAACATCACCTGCCCAGTCAGCGTCAGAGTAGCCAACCAACTCAAGGGAGTTAGTCCATGCTCCTCCTCCAAACACAGGTCGCGACTGTGTCGTCGCCTTCAAGTAGCGGCGGATTCTCTTGACCGCTTGCCAATGTAGTGGCCCCGGATTAGCAACATAGCGGCTCACTTGTCCCTCAGCAAAGGCAAGATCAGGTCGCGTTGCCACCATGGCATACATTATGCTGCCAACTGCGGACTGGTACGGTACTCCAGCCATCTCCTCTTTTTTGTCCTCCATGCTCGGGGCCATGCTTGAGCTGAGCTCACATGTTGTTGTCATAGGCGTGCCGATGGGATTGCACTCCTCCATGTTGTAGCAGCGGAGCACCTCCTGCACATATTTTTCTTGTCCCGTCTCCGGCATGCGTACTTTGCGGTCCCCTCTTGATGGAAATTCCTAGGTAGTAGTCAAGCTCGCCCATGTCCGTCATCTTGAACCGGCTGCCAAGCTGTTTCTTCAGTCTTTTGAGGTCCCCCTCATCCGAAGTTACAAGGATGAGGTCATCCACATAGAGGACAACAATTTGGTGGAGCCCCGACTGCTCACGCACGTACACGCTGTGATCCGCCTCACAGCGAGTGTCAGGTCCCGCACCCAGGCGCTCCACTCGCAGAATCACGAGTGGTGATCCCGGCACAAAGGCCCTAGGCCTGAGTGTTTGCACTTATCACACAGAGGTAAATCCAGCGTGCCCTGTAGTGCACGATCTCGTCACTCAAGAGATTCATATTGATTGTGATGCAGCAGCTGACCTTCTAGTCATCAGGCCCAGCACTGAGGCATGTGCACTTGCCACTCACAGCTCTCCCTCTATGGCGCCTGATCCGAGTACACTGAGGGAACCTCTTTCATCAAAGGATGCAGACGCTTGGCATGCTCCCTACAAGGATGAGCTTCGCACCATCCAAGAGCACGGAGTTTACGAGCTAGTCGACCTTCCACCTGGGAGGAAGGCTATTCAGGTCAATTGGGTCTTTTGCAAGAAAATGAAGCTGAATGGCTCACTGGAACGCCACAAGGCTCGCTTGGTGGTCAAGGAGTACTCTTAGATCAAGGGCATCCATTACACTGACACATTTGCCCCTGTCAGCCGCATGACCTTAGCTCTCGCTCTGTTCGGTGTAGTGGCTTAGCATGACTGGGAAGTGCACCAAATGGACGTGAACAATGTGTTCCTCTGTGGCTTTCTGGATGAGGGCATTTATGTGGCTTAGTCACCAGGCTTTGAGGACGGTGACAAGGTTTGGCACTTGCGCAAGTCCTTGTATGGTCTTAAGTAGTCTCCTTAGTATTGGAACCAGGAGATCACTTGCACATTGACTCGTGCGGGATATGTATAAAGTGAGACAGATCCTTATCTCTTTATCGAATGGATGCCTGAGCGGTTCACTGCCATTCTGGTCTATACGGACGACCTTCTAATTGGGTCTCCTTCCATGGAGGCCATGAAGGAGGCCAAGACGGTCCTCCAGACTACCTATAAGATGAAGGATCTTGGTCCTGCAGGTGTGTTTCTTGGCATGGAGATCGTGTGGGACCACAGACGTCTAACACTTCTGTTACATCAGGCCCGATACGCATGTGTTGTGGGGGAGCGCTTCAAGGATATCCTTGGCGTAGTACCCATGGCCTACATACCTCTCACACCTAATGGAAAGGATGCCCTAAAGGTGGATGATCCTACACAGCTAGGGGAGATAGTGGATGTGACCTTGTGCCTCCGCCTCATCGGATCTCTGATGTATCTGGCCACTACCACACGCCCCAATATTACCTTTGCCGTCAACCTCCTTGCACAGTTTTTGCACGCTCCACGTGCTAGAGCCCTTCATAAGGCTGTACAAGTGGTGCGGTACATGGTATCCACACCGTACCTCAGACTTTGTTTTTCGCCGGCAGTGTTCGGTGGTTCTTGACGGCTACACTGAGAGCGACTGGGCCTGGAATCCAGATGGACACAGTCACATCAGCTACATGTTCTTGCTTGGTGGTACCACTGTGTCTTGGCGCAGTGAGAAGTAGGGCTGCATTGCATGTAGCTTGTCGGAGGCAGAGTATGTTGCTCTGGGTGTAGGGGCTGTAGAGGCAATGTAGGTACAACGCCTGTTTCTTGAGTTGGGTCAGTGAGTACCTACCATTGTGCTTCGCTACGACAACTAGAGTGCTCTTGCCATTACGGAGAACTGTGGTGCGATTCATGCTCGCACAAAGCACATTACGGTCAAGCATCACTTTGCGCATGATCTGATGGAGTGACACGTGATCTCTGCCATATGGGTTGGCACTCACATGCAGCGTACTGATTTCTTGATGAAGGCACAAGCACGCGGGGAGTTTCTGGTGGCCATTTGTTCTGTTGGGCTTCGCCCCTTGCCTGAGAGTGGTTGAGTGCGGGGTGTGTTTGTGTCTGTGTCAAAACTATTTCTGCACTTGTTGTACTTGTTTTAGTGCTGCACGTGTATGGACATGTGTACCATCGAGCCATTGGGGAGTGTTATGATTTGTGACGTTCTTGTCAGCCTGTACAGTTTACTATGACCATTCAGCCGTGTCCATGCTCGTACTGATCCCTGATGCAGACCTAGGTGGTACCGGTATGTTGTCTGGTGGTGGACTACCAGACTGGAGCTGACCGACGACCGTCCCAGGGCTCTAGATGCAGCCTCGGACCTCCTGTAACTTTTCTTCAACTCGTAGGAGTTTATCGGTGGACTGGCCGTGGGCCCGATTTGCATGTTTTTGCATTGTGTTTCCACCATTTGATGCCGGATGCATGCATGTGATAACTCACTACGTCAGGCTTGTGATTTTGCACATCTAGGTTCAGACGGCGTAGCGTTCTGACATGACTACGCTGAGTTTCGGCCAAAACAGTGGTTTTGGGCCGGTTTATGGACAGACCTTGTGCTGCCGCGTGCGACACCCGCCGTGCGCCGCAGCAGGTACTTATGCCATGGACCTGTCATTTTTCATTTCTCTCTGCAAATGCTATTGAAGCATTCTGATACATTGCCTTGTGCCTCGTAGCCTGACCCTTGCCGTTGTGTGTAGGACTTGTGAGTGTCGTCACCGTCTGACAAAGCATTGATGCCTAGTCAGCGCCTGTGTTGCTAGGAATTTTCTCACAACTTCTCACCGCTCCTACCGACTGTTATGCCGAATGGAGCATAGATGGTGAACACGTAGAAGTTGTGAGGTGGAACACGATTTAGAATTCGGGACACTTGAGCAATGTATAGTTAGCAGGAAGTGTACTTCAATGACGAGTGTAGAAATGATTGAACATGTACATACACACACACACACACACACACACACACACACACACACA
>SZWC01018205.1:42659-53456 GCA_023375785.1 Penium margaritaceum | reverse complement strand
CTTGTGTACATCGGCGTGCAGATGACTGACGGCGAGACTCGACGCTGATGGAGTGTCGTCCGGTGGAGCGGACGCACGCTGAGGTCGTCTCGCAGTTCGCTGGAGCCCCCTCTCTCCGGCGACGTGTTCAGCTCCATCGGCAGGCCTCCTCGGCATTCGGGCTGCCGGCAGTTACTGCCACCGCAGTTGCTGTCTGCATGCGTCCAGCGCGTACTGTCGTGCCTGCGTCGTCATGCGCTGCCTAGGGTCCCAGTTGCATGTTGCATGGCCCTGTTTGGCAGCATAAACCATCGTGGGCATTGCCTAGGTTCAGGCTGCCATAACTCCTTGCTACTATTTTTCTAGCAGATTCTGACCGCACGGCTGCGTTCGCAGCGTTGGTATTATGGTATGGTCCAGTTTTCAGGCAAAACGGACGACGCCCAGGTTTTGGGCTGTCGGCCGTCTGGCAGGCCTCACCGAGAAAGCCTGCCAGCCTGAAATTAGCTATTTTCTGATTGGCTGATGAACTGAGTAACAAGCTCTACAGAGCTGGGGGGGGGGGCTAGAACTTGGAGGGGTCCCCCATTGCTGTTCATTCTTGATTCCTAATCAGTTACTATCACTTTTCAGCTGCTTTCTGGCGCTAACTTTGGCGCGCGCATTTCTGAGTAACAAACCCAGAGCTTCCAGACTTAGACTCTAGAGTAGCAGACTAAGGGGGCAGAAGACTTAAGCAACTAGCGTGGAAGCCCGCACGCTGCATCAACAACGCTGCTGCCCCAACCTGCTGCATAGTTTTTCCTTCTTGGTATCAGAGCCAGAGCGTAGCAACAGCAGCAGAAGACTGGTGAATAGGTGCCAGACAACGCCGGCGGACCTCCATACGCGCCAATGCAGAGGAAATGCTGCCGGATTTTTTCCGACAGCATTGACCCTCCAGGTGGCGGCGTCAGATTTTTTCCCACGGCCACTAGGCCAGGGGAAATGCTGCCGAATTTTTTTCCGCAGCACTGACCCCCACGCGTGACGCGAGGAGGTGAGCGACAGGCGGCGTCTGACGTCTCTGGGCGACGACGCACACGGCAACGTCACCCAGGTGCAGTAACTGGCACCACCACCAGCAGCAGGCAGAAGCAGCAGCTCGCAGCAGCCTGCACTAGTAGCAGCTTACAGCAGCAACAGCAGCAGCTCGCAGCAGTAGCATCTCGCAGCAGCAGTAGCAGCAGCAGCAGTGTGCAGCAGCAGTAGCAGCGTGCAACAGCAGCAGCAGCCCGCAGCAGCAGCCCGCAGGAGCAGCAGGCAGCAGCCGCAGCACACAGCAGCTGCAGCAGCGGGCTGCAGCAGCCGCCAGCTGCAGTAGCAGTAGCAGCGAGCAGCAGCTGGCAGCTGCCAGCCGTGGCTGCTGCTGCCCGCTGCTCGCAACGAGCGAGCAACGAGCAGCAGCCCGCTGCTACCAGCGAGCAGCAGCTCGCTGCTGCTAGGCAAGCAGCATCCCGCTGCTCGCAGCAGACAGCGGGCTGCAGCCCGCTGTGACAAGGGAAAAAAAAGGAGACAACGAAAAAAATCCCCCACCCCCGCAACTCGCTACAGCAGCCTGCAGCTACAGCGAGCAGCTGCTGCAGCACATAGTAGCTGCAGCGGCGCTGAGCAGCAGTAGCGAACTGCAGCAGCTCGCTGTTACAGCAGCAGCAGCAGCCACAGCAGCTGCTGCAGTCCAGTACCAGCAATTGCAGCTGCAACTGCAGCAGCAGCAGCAGCTGCAGCAACCGCAGCAGCAGCAGCAGCAGCAGCAACAACAGCAGCAAACAGCTGTTGCAACAGTAGCAGCTGTAGCAGTAGTAGCAACAGCAGCAGCAATTGCAGCAGCAGCAGCAGCTGCAGCAGCAGCAGCAGCAGCAGCGATGGAAGTAGCATCAGCACCAATAGCAGCAGCGGAGGCCCCAACATTCGCCACTGTTGACGTCAGCACCCTTCTGCTGACGTCACTGCTGATGTCATCAACAAAAAAAAAACACAAAAAAAGGAGTGAAAAAATGGGGGAGAAAGGAAAGAGGGAAGGCAACCCAAGTGGTGGATAGAACTCCCACCACCCCTTTTTGCTGACATCAGCCAAAGCAAAAAAAAAAAAAAACCAGGGGCACCACACCATGGCCGGTACCCCTAGTGAGGAGGGGTCCTCCTCTGTTGGGGGGACCCCTACCCCTCCTTTCTTGCAGCGCCTGCAGCAGCAGCAGCAGCAGTAACAGCAGCAGTAGCACTTGCTGTAGCAGCAGCAGCAGCAACAGCAGCAGCAGCAGCAGTAACCGCCGCCGCAGGAGCAGCAGCAGCAGCAGCAGCAGCTGCAGCCCACTAGTTTCGTCGGCGGCAATCCTGACCCCCTCACTGCTCTTCAACAACAGCTCGCCGCCTTGACGCAGCAGCTTGCAGCGCTACAGCCGGTAGCCGCCCAAACTGCCACCAGTGTGCCACTGTCATTCGTCCCTCCAGGGCACGCCAGCCCAGCTGTGTCTGCTGCCACGTACTATCTGGCACAACAGCAGACTCAACGCCAGCGGTAGACAGTCACTTCCGTCCTTGGCCCCACTCTGGGTCCCGGCCGCAGGCAGAAGGACTTTGAGACGCCGTTGCCGCCGCTTCAGGCCGGCGAGCAGTTCCGAAGCTGGGAGCTTAGCTTCCGGATCTGGGCGTAGGGTAAGGGCCTGTGGGCATACTACACCCTCCCTTACGACTCCACCCAGGCTGACCAGTTGTATGACGCTAGTCGCGCCGTCCATGCCCTTGTCCGAGTCGCCCTTCCTGCTTCCTGCCTGGCTCTAGAGCCTTTCATTGGCGATTTTACCGCCGGCGCCATACCAGACCCTACAGCCGCATGGCATGTCCTCACCAGACCCCATCGTCTATCCAGCGACGCTGAGATCAGTCGTCTGCTCCGGGAGTTCAACTCCCTGCACATGGGGGAGACCGAGACGGTCACTAACTACGAGCAGCGGGCGGAGGACATCCTACGTCGTCTCGGCATATCTGCTCCACCCCCTCTGTCCGCGCTCCTCACCATCAAGCGCGACGCCACTAGCGCGTACGCGGACGTCTTCGTGTACTACCCCCAGGGCGTCCTGTCTACCATGGCAGCCCAGAGCACCCTCATGCCCTGGGCATACGAGCTCTTCCTCCGCATTGAGGAAGCTCGCCAGGAGTCCCAGCTCCATCGCACGGAGGTCCTCGCCTCCGTGGCCATCGCCTCTCCCACCGCGGCCACCTTCGCTAGCTCCTCCGCCAACTCCTCCGCAAGCTCCTCCGCCAGCTTTTTGTCGACGGGGAAGAAGAAGCGTCGGAGCAAGAAGGGCAAGGGTCAGCAGCAGCAGCAGCCGCAGCCGTCGACCGGGTCCGGCAGTGGTGGCTCGGTCTGCCACAACTGTGGCCAGCCTTGGCACGGGTGGTACACGTGCCCTCTACCGACCGACGAGGCGCGCGTCATGGCCACCATGCGTTGCCAGCGGGAGCGCCATCTCGCCTCCGCCGCCGTCGCTGTCGCCGGCTCCGACGCCTTGGCCTCGCCCAGCAGCTCCACCACTCCGGTCGCCTCGCCAGTCCCGCAGACACCGGCGTCGCCGCCGCACCATCCGCAGCCGTCAGCGCCTCTGCTCCCTACGCCGGCTCAGTTCCCCTACTACTCGGGCTCCGGCGTCGTCACTCCGCACTCCGTCTACACTCCCGGGCCCACCTCCCGTGAGCGTCAGCTGGAGCAGTTCATCGCGCTCCAGCTTGGCCTGCCTCGCCCTCCTCCCCAGGGAAGTGCGAGTTGCGTCACTTCCTCCCCTCCTGCCTAGCCCTGCATGACTGAGACTGAGTTGCGGTCGTGTCCCATTTCCTCTCCTGCCTGGTCGTCGCCAGTGGCCTCCTCCACCCCTCTCCTTGATGACATTGCTTGGCTTGACGATTGGCAGTCCCGTTTCGCGTCTCCGTCCACTGCGTCTGCGTCCCTCGCCTGCTGCCATGTGACCGTTAGCGATCTGGCGACCCCGGTCCAGGACCCTGCTGAGACCTGGATCATCGACTCCGGGGCCACGCATCACATGACGGCCTCTCGTGAGGCCTTCAGTATGCTCGGTCATGTAGGCGATGTCTCCGGTATCCGGACGGGCTCCGGACAGGTGTTGCCTGTCCGTGGTGTTGGCGTCGTTCGTTTCCGTGGTCCTGCTGGTGATGTCTTTCTGACCGACGTCCTCTTCATCCCTGGTCTCGAGCTTAGCCTCCTGTCCGTGACTGCCCTTGACCGCATGAGCATGGATGTTGTGCACTCGCGTGGTATTGGCACTGTGTCGTTGCGTCCGTCTGGTCTTGTCGTCCTGCACGCCACCGCCCGTGGCAACCTGTGGCATGTTCCTCGCCTTTCCTCCTCTCCTCCCGTCTCCTCCCCGTTGGCCGCCACAGGCCATGTGTTTGTCACCAGAACGCATTCTCCTCAGCACACCCGCCTCTTGCACCGCCGCCTTTGCCACGTCCACTCTGCCGCCGTAGAGAGCATCCTTTGCACCCAGCACGCCAAGGGCCTTGACGCGGAGACTGTCCCTCTCCCGTGCCCCACTGAGTGCATTAACTGCGCTCAGTGGAAGATGCACTGGTCCATATACCCCTTGTCCTCCTCCCGTGCATCCGCCCCCCTTGACCTTGTCCACTCGGACGTCATGGGTCCTCTCCCCACCGAGTCCGTCGGAGAGCATGGCCGATATGTCCTCACCCTTACGGATGACTATTCTCGCTACCGCTGGGTCTTCTGCCTTCGGCAGAAGAGCGATGTCGCCCGAGCCATTCAGGACTGGCTCGTCCTCGCGGAACGCGAGTGTGGCCGCCCCCTCCGCTGCTTTCGCTCGGATCGCGGCGGAGAGTACATGGGTTAGGCCACGACCTTTCTCGCCTCCCGCGGGATCCACCATGAGACGTCTGCGCCCTGCACACCCGCCCAGAACGGCGTGTCCAAGCGGTGGAACCGCACCATGGCCGATGCCGTCCGCACCATGCGGGTCGAGTCAGGTCTCTCCGATGGCTTCTATTTTGAAGCCATGGCCTACATGACCTGGGTTTGGAACCGGGTTCCCCACGGTCCCCTTCCCCGCCAATCCACACCATACCATCACTGGTGCGGTCGACGCGCTGACCTCCGCTCGGCTCGCGTCTGGGGCTGCGTGGCCATTGTGTGGCTGCCCGCCCCCTAGCAGGGCGGCAAGCTTAACCCTCGCGGACGCCCCTGCACCTTCCTCGGTGTGTCTCGTCAGTCCAAGGCCTGGCGCTTCTGGGACTCATCCCGACACTGCATCGTCGAGTCCCGCGATGCCCTGTTCTTCGAGGATCTATTCCCCCGCGACCTCATACGCTCCGGCTCGTCTGTGTCCCTCCCGTCGCGTGGGGGAGTGGTGAGTCCATCCTCCATCCTGTCGCCTCCGGGTGACACATCACTCCGTCCCTCTGAGCCGGTAGCGCCTGTCGCGTCCTCTGGCCCTCCCGTGCCAACAGCCCAAGTGGTGTCCGCTGTCCCCTCCGGGCCAGCAGTCCTTGCTGCGTCCGCTGGCCCCTCTGAGCCACCAGCGCCTGTCGTGTCCGCTGGCCCCTCCGGGCCAGCAATCCGAGCCGCGTCCGCTGGCCCCTCTGAGCCAGCAGCGCCTATCGTGTCCGCTGGCCCCTCTGAGCCACCAGCGCCTGTCGTGTCCGCTGGCCCCTCCGGGCCAGCAATCCGAGCCGCGTCCGCTGGCCCCTCTGAGCCAGCAGCGCCTATCGTGTCCGCTGGCCCCTCCAGGCCGGCAACCCCAGTCACGTCCGCTGGCCCCTCCGGGCCAGCAATCCCAGCTGCGTCCACTGGCCCCTCTGGGCCAGCTGCGCCTGTCATGTCCGTTGACCCTTCCGGGCCAGCAGCCCCAGTCGCTTCCGCTGGCCCCTCTGAGCCAGCAGCGCCTGTCGTGTCCGCTGGCTCCTCCGGGCCGACAGCCCCAGTCGCGTCCGCTGGCTCTTCCGAGCCAGTAGCCCTGTCCGCTTCCGTTGGCCAGTCGGACCTAGTACCATCTTCTGCCCGACCGCGCTACACACGTGGCCCAGGCGGCAGCCTCCGACCTGGGCCGACAGTGAGCGCACAGACCGCCGCACCGCGTCCCGTGGCGCCTCGACTCCCTGTGGCCCCACGTGTCACCTCCCTTCCCACAGTCGTGAGTGGGGACCCTGGCACGGAGGCTCTCGGCCTGACCACCTCGGCCATCATCGCAGACCTTCACCCAGGCTCTGCACTAGGCTACGCCATGCTTCATCACGAGCATCGGCATGCTGTCGTGGCTACACTCGCCCGGATCCCACCTGGAGCTCGTGAGGCACACGCCCCCTCAGTCCGGTCCACAGCACGCCCAGAGAACCCAGCCACCCTGCGCGAGGCACGAGTCTCTCCTGAGGCCACACATTGGGATGCTGCCTGCGCCGAGGAGCTCGATGCCATCCGCCAGCACCACGTGTATGACCTCGTCGACCTCCCTCCAGGTCGGAAGGCCATTGGTGCCAAGTGGGTCTTTCGGCGCAAGTGGAAGCCTGACGGGTCCTTGGACAAGTACTAGGCCGGCCTCACTGCAAAGGGGTTTGCTTGGGTCCCTGGGGTCGATTACGACCAGATCTTCGCCCCAGTCGGTCGGTTCTCCACTAGCCGGGCACTCTTCAGCCTGGTTGCCCAGCATGGGTGGGAGTTGCATCAGATGGACGTGAGCAACGCGTTCCTCGATGGCTCACTTGAGGGTGAGGAGCTTTACATGGTGCAGCCCCCAGGCTTTGACGACGGCACTGGGAGAGTTTGGCGGCTGCGGAAGGCCCTCTATGGCCTGAAGCAGTCACCTCGGTGCTGGAACCAGGAGATCAGCAGCACGCTTCTCCGTGGTGGCCTCCAGTGCAGCACCGCTGACCCCGCCCTGTTCATCAGCCCACGGGGTCAGACCCTCGCCGCAGTTCTGGTCTACGTCGACGATCTCCTCATTGCGTCGCCAGACACGGCCGCCATCCAGCGTGTCAAGGACTTGCTGCACACTGCCTACCAGATGAAGGATCTTGGGTCTGCTCGAGCATTCCTGGGCATGGAGCTCGAGCATGATCACTCTCAGGGCATCCTGCATGTCCACCTGGCTGCCTATGTGCAGACCCTGTCCACTCGCTTCGCCGAGGACTTGCTCCTTGTGCCTAGCACATCTTCACCCATGTCACCCGATGGCCAGGTGAAGCTGAAAAGTCATGACCCAGCTGTTGTGGGGGAGCCAGTTGATGTGACCACGTATCTGCGGGTCATCGGGTCACTGATGTTCCTGGCGACGACGACGCGTCCAGACATCGCGTTTGCCGTTAACCTCCTGACCCAGTTCTCTCAGGAGCCGCGTCACCTCCACTTTGAGGCCACGATCCGAGTACTATGCTATGTCGTCTCGTCCCCTCGGCGAGGCCTCATGTTCCGCCATCAGCCGTCCGTCGTTGCAGTGGGTTACACCGACAGTGACTGGGCCGGCAGTCCAGACGGTAAGAGTCGCACTAGTTGGATCTTTCTGGTCGGGGGCACAGCTGTGTCCTAGCGCAGTGGCAAGCAGGGGTGCATTGCACGTAGTACTGCTGAGGCTGAGTACGTGGCCCTTGGCTCAGGCGCGTGTGAGAGTGTGTGGTTGCGTCGTCTGTTGTCCGAGTTGCGTCAGTCTGTCGCATCCATCACCTTGCATTGTGACAATGAGAGTGCCATTGCCATTGCAGACAATGACGGTGTGCATCACACTTGCACAAAGCACATCAATGTTGAGTATCACTATGTGTGTTCGTTGTTGCACGACGGCAGCATCAGCATCGTGGGTTGAGACAACACGGCAGCTGGCTGACTTCCTGACCAAGGCACTGAAGCGGGACTCGTTTAAGAAGGCTGTGAGTTCAGTCGGCGTGCGTCCGTGACTTGCTTTCTTTGTCTCTGCCTACACTTCTGCATGTCCTGGGGGAGTCTGTTTGTTGACCGTGTCTCTGCCCGCCCATGTGCACTACGCCTGTGAGTCATGGGGGAGTGTTGGTTTTTGCGCTCATTGTGCTCTGTTGTGTCCTCTCGGCTTGTGTACATCAACGTGCAGATGACTCACGGCGAGACTCGATGTTGATGGAGTGTCGTCCGGTGGAGCCAACGCAAGCTGAGGTCATCTTGCAGTTCGCTGGAACCCCCTCTCTCCGGCGACGTGTTCAGCTCCATCTGCAGGCCTCCTCGGCGGTCGCGCTGCTGGCACTCACTGCCACCGCAGTCGCTGTCTGCATGCGTCCAGTGCGTACTGTCGTCCCTGCGTCGTCATGCGCTGCCTAGGGTCCCAGTTGCATGTTGCTTGGCCCTGTTTGGCAGCATAAACCGCCGTGGGCACTGCCTGGATTCAGGCTGCCACAACTCTTTGCTACTGTTTTTCTAGCAGATTCTGACCGCACGGCTCCGTTCGCAGCGTTGGTGTTATGGTATGGTCCAGTTTTCAGGCAAAACGGCCGACGCCCGGGTTTTGGGCTGTCGGCCGTCTGGCAGGCCTCACCGAGAAAACCTGCCAGCCTGGAATTAGCTATTTTTTGATTGGCTGATGAACTGAGTAACAAGCTCTACAGAGCTGGGGGGGGCTAGAACTTGGAGGGGTCCCCCATTGCTGTTCATTCTTGTTTCCTAATCAGTTACTATCAGTTTTGAGCTGCTTTCTGGCGCTAACTCTGCCGCGCGCGTTTCTGAGTAACAAACCCTGAGCTTCCAGACTCTAGAGCAGCAGACTGAGGGGGCAGCTGACTTAAGCAACTAGCGTGGAAGCCCGCACGGTACATCAACAACGCTGCTGCCCCAACCTGCTGCATAGTTTTCCTTTTCTAGGAAGGTGTCCCTCGTGGTATCAAAGCAGCGAGCCAGTGCTTGCAGAGCTGCGTAGCAGAGGCGCAACAATCGACGGTACCACTGAGCGTCCGCAACCGTTGCCGTGAGTACCAGCAGCACCAGCAGCGCCCACTGGCACGGCGAGACGTCCTAGAAGGACCCATCACATTTCTGACCCTTTTCTTACAACTTTCGCGACAGCTCCGCGACAGTTCCGCGACAACCGAAGTCGATCAGTGGAAAACCTCAGGTTCTCTAGGGTGACACGAACTCGGCACCAGACGCGACAACTCCGCAGTCGCATCGAAACGCGTCAATAGTGTTGCGACTCTACAGCGGGTACTCATGTTGGTTTGTGCGGCTTCCACCCGTCACGACGGACGGTGATGGATTATCCATATACCCACGTTGGGGGTATCTGATGGAGGAGAGCGTGACGACATGACAGGCCTTCGGAGTGTCCCGAGACTTCTCCAGCACGTACGACAGCGCCGGCGACACGCGGTGGATACGTTTTTGTAGCTTTGGGGGCTTGTCGGGAGCTAGGAGAGTTTTCTCGATGGGTTGAGACCTGCGCACCCGGTGGACTATACCGGTGCGACGAGGAGACCCGGTGGCTGTACTAGCGCTTCCGATGTTCCGAAAGCCGTGTGTGAAGTCTAGACGTTGATTCTGAGATTTTCTTGCATTGTTCCTATTTTCTCGGTGGTCGAGACCCGTGTACTCGGAGAGTTGTTCTGGTGCCTCAAGGAGACCACCGCTATTGTCATCGTGATGTACGCAGTGTGTTCTCCCCACTAACCAGTTTTGGCTCAGCAGGGGTGACGGGGCCCGGTGCGGCTAGCTGCCGGCGCCCCTACTTAAGCCCGCTAGGGGCTCATTTGTGCTCTCTCCTTGTTCTTTATATTCAGCGTTCCAGACTTAGCCAAATACTTGTCGTCTTGCATCGCACTCACACACAGAGCTCATGTTTGTTTTTGCATGGGCCTGCATGCCCTAAAACTTATTTCCAATGTGGTATCAGAGCGAGGTTGGCGTGTGAGCAGCAGAAGAAGTAGTAGTGGGCGGAACGCAAAGAGAACGCGTCCCGTGGCGCCACGCCGGCAGCAGTGTGAGGGAGCACGAAACGACTGCACATGAATTCCACAGGGTGGTGAGCCACAA
Organism: Penium margaritaceum; assembly: GCA_023375785.1. NCBI lineage: Eukaryota > Viridiplantae > Streptophyta > Zygnematophyceae > Desmidiales > Peniaceae > Penium > Penium margaritaceum. The sequence goes on along the minus strand of SZWC01018205.1, from coordinate 43,432 downwards.
AAAGGAGCACTAGCGATTGTGGCAGCAACAGCAAAAGCAACCACTGCAGGAGCGGCGGCAGCAGCAACGTGCAGCAGCGACGGCAGCAGCAGCAGCAGAGTGTAGTAGTAGAAGCAACAGAGTGCAGCAACAATAGCAGCAGTAGAGTGGAGCAGCAGCAGCAGCAACATGCAGCAGCAGTAGTAGCGACGAAAGCAGTTGCTGCACTGCATCAGCCACAGCAACAGCAGCAGCAGCAGCGTCAGCAGCAGTAGCATATACCAGCAGCAGCAGCAGCTAGTGCAACATCAGCAGAGTACAGCAGCAGCAGCCGCGGCGGCAGGAGAAAGCAGCAGCAGCAACTACTGCAGAGAGCAGCAGCAGCAGCTGCTGCGCAGAGCAGCAGCAACAGTAGCAACTGTTGTGCAGAGGAGCAACAGGAGCAGAAGTAGCAACAGCAACAGAAGGAGCAGCAGCAGAAGCAGGAGTAGCAGCAGCAACGGCAACAGCTGCACCTGCCGCTGCAGCTGCTGCTGCCGCTACGAGGAGGGCCTTGCAGCCCTCCTCTGATGGGGGGCCCTCTGAGGGGGCTTGTCAGTCCCGTTCGCACCACCCCCCCCCCCTTCGCTCACTCCTCCCCCCTCACCCACTCGCTCACTCGCTCGCTCAGCAAGCGAGCGAGCGAGCGAGCGAGCGTGCACGGGAGGGAGGGCTGGACAAGGCGGACACCTCATCCCCCTATTTTCTCTGATAGCCCACCTTAGGGGAAATCGAGAAAAGGAGGGGGAGTGACA
>SZWC01018205.1:30723-42603 GCA_023375785.1 Penium margaritaceum | reverse complement strand
CCCCCCCCCCCTTCGCTCACTCCTCCCCCCTCACCCACTCGCTCACTCGCTCGCTCAGCAAGCGAGCGAGCGAGCGAGCGAGCGTGCACGGGAGGGAGGGCTGGACAAGGCGGACACCTCATCCCCCTATTTTCTCTGATAGCCCACCTTAGGGGAAATCGAGAAAAGGAGGGGGAGTGACAGAAAACATGAAAAGGGATACGCCTGAAAGCGAGTGAAAAAAAAAGAGAAAAAGAAACAAAAAAAAGAAGGCGAGGGCTTAAGGCGAGCAGTGGGGAGAACTAGAAAGAAAAGGGGTGGAGGGTGAGGGCAAAAGAAAAAAAGGGGGGTGGCCGTGGGCAAGGGAAAAAAAACAGAGTAAAGAAAAAGGGATGATCTTCCAACTTCTACCGCCGCAGTAGCAGCAGCAGCTCTTATAGCTGCAATAGCAGCATCAGGCGTTGGAGTGTCGACGACTACATAGTGCGGCGGCTGCACGAGAGCTTGCACTTTCGCCTTCTCAGCCGACAGCGAACGGTCGTCGATGGCGATCTTCGCTTCGAGACGCGTGCTAGACCGGCGTCTTACTGGGTCCCGTGGATTGGTGCGCACCCGTCACCCTGTAGGATCGACAACGGATTCGAGTCTTACCATCTCCAAGGGCTGGGTCGTCTACCGCTTGGAGCAACAGCCACACTTGTAGCCGCCATCCCTTCTTGTCTTGGAGTAGTCTTCGTTCCATTAGTGGCAGCAGCATTAGTGGCCGCAGTTAGTCAGACTGTAGTCTCCGGGCGTGCTGTGGTAGTGCAGCTCTTCCCGTCTGCTCACGTTTGCTGACCCGGATGCCGTGACCTCTAGGAGTGACAGTACCTACTGGCCTCATTCTCTCCCGTGGCTTGGTGTTTACCACCGGGAGTAGGTGCCTTCGGTACCTATCCATCGTCCAGCGCACGACATGAGTGCGCGGACATCTGAGCAAGCGCCATGCGCGTTCGCCCGAAATTACTGTAGTGATGGACATTATGGTTGGCGTCGCTGTCGGACGCGCCCTCCCGGCTGGTATCCACCTTGGCTACAGCCTCGTCCGAGCCTACGTCCTCCACAGCATACGGATCTGCCGGCGTTGGTAGATCCCTTAGCTGGACCTCTAGCGAGCATATCTGCTGAGGTCCACGGCCTCCGGCAGACGGTGCAGCGGCTTTGTGACCTCGTTGTCACTGAGCGTGCTTCTGCTACTTGTTTGTCAACGGCTTCTTCGATCACATCTCCTGCATCTTCTCCTCCTTCCTCATCCGATGGTGTACCTTCAGCTCCACCCGCCAACGAGTCCCAAGCTGCCACCATCCTTTCGATCCTCCACCCTGTTCCGACCATGACATCTCGCGGTGACATGTCTTCATGCATCTCGCAGTGATATGTCTTCATGTAGTCATTCCAGTGGAGTGACCGCGCGACGTCGGCGTTAGCGCTCTGCACAGCGTGCTTGTGCCAGTTCTTTATACATCCCCTACCTCATCGGCCTCCGTTGCTATACCCGTTGAGGAGGAGTGTGGTCACCGCGCATTGCCTGAAGTGACTGTAGTGACAGGATCCGCACTCGCACCGGGTCGTGATGCCCAAGCGTCAGCTCAGGCAGACTCAGATGATACGGTGACAGCACCGGGCGTGGAGTCTGACCCCGACATGGCGTTCATGGTCGAGAGTTGCCTTTCATCGCCCAGGTTGGATCCAGATTTTCCATAGCAGCAGGTGACATCAGGAGCGTAGGCACGGCGTACTTGGGCGGTGCCACTCGCGGCTCCGACCGGTGAAGGCCCAATGGCGGCACAGGAATCCTGTATGGATCGGAATTCGTCTACCTGAATTTTGAGAGAGTGTGTGCAGCAGGCTCACAGCAGTCCGACGGAGGGTGCAGGGCTTGGGACATGCATGTCATTGAGGTCGACATCTACGCTGGGGTAGCAGTCAGACATTCTGTAGCAGCAGGTTGCATCAGGAGGAGTGCAGGTCCCGCGTGCCTTGGCGGTGCCACTTGCAACTGTGACCGGTAGCAACCTGGCGGTGGCACGGGAGTCCCGCGCGGATCGGGATATCCCACACGGATCTCCGGGGCCGTTGGCACACGCGATTAACACCAGTACGATAGTAGTCGCAGTGCATGAGCAGAGTCGGCCGGTTGGTCTTTTGGAGGTTGAGGCATTCTTGAGAGCAGCAGTTCTGAGAGGTGTCATTGGGACCCGTGCTACAGCAGACTCAGTAGGCTTCACCGTGTCATCTGCACCACCTGAGCACCAGCTTCAGCGTCAGGAGTCACCCATGTTCCCTGAGTCTACGTCCCGTGCACAGGACAGAGCACCGACACACATGACGGAGTCAGATGGTGATCTTCAATCCATTATTGAGCAGGTGGCAGCGACTAGCCTTCCCGGCGAGACAGTGCGTAAGCGCCAGCTGCGCTTGTTGGTCGCCTTGACGGACATTGTCAAGCCGGAGCCTGGTACACTTGTTTCCATTACGACGGCAGTCGAGGATACTAGAGAAGATCCATACATGCAGATGGAGTCACTTTGTCATCAGGAGCTGAGTTCTGCCCCTTTGGTTTCACTTGTTGGTGACCGTACCGATCACATCAACACCGAGAGTGGCAATACCTGCACAGACGACGTTTCCACATACTCTACATACTTTGACAACTCCTCCTCTCTTGGCATGCGACCGCTCACTCCTCGCATGACAGACACGAGCTATGATGTGGATACGACACCTACAGCTGCATCCGATGTTCCAGTGTCTCAGCACATTGCGAGCTTGGTTGACCCCTAGGTGGATGCAGCAGCACCAGTTCCATCGTCTTCAGCAGCAGAGATGCAGATGGCGTTGTACTCACAAGTTGTGCAGTCTGCATGTGCAGCATCCAGTGAGGCAGAGCTTATTCTACACCAGGTCAACATGGGCCACCTCGACATGTCCGAGGTAGATTATGCTAATCTGTAGGAGCGTGTAGTCATGCTACAGCGGGAGATGATGGCAGCGCGTGAGCGATTCTCAGAGGAGGGCAGCATCAATGCTATCGGTAGGTGCCTTCCGCATGCAGCATCTGGCACACCTATACCCGAGGAGGATCTTGTACGAGCTCCGAGTATGATGTCCGTTGCAGACACTGTCATAGGAGATGTGAGCGTGCCTTCGGCTTCCACCATCCTAGCTCCTGTCGACCCCATCATCGCTCCTCCTTCTTCTGCTGCCATCACGCACCTTCATCCACCCGACTCACCTACCCCATCGTCATCTTCATCCACGAGTGGTGATTCGGTTCGTCACTCCAGTTCTCCTCTTCTGGCAGTACACCCTTGTGTCTCAGGGTGTCCTATCCCGTATCAGACACCAGCTCCGCCACTTCATCCACGCACGTGTACTGCTCGCCCATTCCCGTTCCTCCGGCATACACTGATGCATTGCGGCAGTGCGGAGGCTGGAGAGACTGTGAGTTGGGACCCTTGGGAGTAACGAGAGGACAAGTATACCCCAGGTGATGCAAATTCACGTGAGGAGTCGTAGCCAAACACACCTCTTCGTCTTTCAGGGGAGTCGGCTCGCAGGTGACATGGGGAGCTATCTCTACATGATGGATGCACCACATGAATCATTGCCCAAGATCTGTTCAGCTACGATACCAGCATCTCCATCGAGGACATCGCTACCAGGTTCATCTGCCCAGGGGGAGTGTTGTGTGGACCTCGACCTGACGCGATGTGATGGGAGATGCATAGCGAGGTCCATGCTCTGTTGTGAGCATCTACAGCATCCCGCATGTGGCTCATGCTACGTGCCTGCACAGCTGCATGTAGATGGTAGCACACAGTTGGTCGAGACCCGGACACTTGGTGCATTGTACCAGTGTCACGAGGAGACCATGTGATCGTGTGTCTTGGTATGTGGGTATACGGTGTGTGGTATTTGCATGCGAGCTATTGGTCGAGACCCGGACACATGGTGCGTTGCACCCGTGTTACAAGGAGATCCTCCCATCATCCTGTGTTTGGATGATGATGCTATTGTGTTGGATTGCTTGTAGCGGTCAAGACCCGGGCCCTGGTACCGCCAGTGTCACGAGGAGACCATCTTGTCGTCTGACATGTGTATGATGTGCATTACACTGGTTTGTGTGCGTGTGCATCACTCCTCTCATGATTGAGACCTAGACACTTGGTGGGCTGTGCAAGTGTCCAGGGAGACCCTAGATGGATAGCAGATGCGTGTGTGTGTGAGTTCACTCATGCATGTTATGGCTTGCAATATGATGCTGTTACATGTCTTGGCTCACTTTCTTCTGGCGTTGACGGCCATGTCAGCCAGGGGGAGTGTTGGTTTGTGTGGCTTCCACCCGTCACGACCGACGCTGATGAATTATCCATATACCCACGTTGGGGGTATACAATGGAGGAGAGCGTGACGGCACGGCAGGCCCTCAGAGTGTCCTGATACTTCTCCAGCACGTACGACAGCACCAGCGAGACGCGGTCGATGCGTTCCGGTAGTCCTGCGGGCTTGTCGGGAGCTAGGAGAGTTTTCTTGATGAAACTCGCGTTGAAACTCGCGCACCTGGTGGACTATACCGGTGCGACGAGGAGACCCGGTGGCTGTACTAGGGCTTCCGATGTTCGGAAAGCCGTGTGTGATGTCTGGACGTTGATTTTGAGATTTTCTGGCACTGTTCCTATTTTCTCGGTGGTCGAGACCCGGGTACTCGGAGAGTTGTTCCGGTGCCTCAAGGAGACCACCGTTATTGTTATCGTGGTGTACGTAGTGGGTTCTCTCTGCTGACCAGTTTGGGCTCAACAGGGGTGACGGAGCCCGGTGCGGCTAGCTGCCGACGCCCCTATTCAAGCCCGCTAGGGGCTCATTTGTTCTCTCTCCTTGTTCTTTATATTCAGCGTTCCAGACTTAGCCAAGTTCTTGCCGTCTTGCATCGCACTCACACACAGAGCTCATGTTCGTTTTTGCATGGGCCTGCAGGCCCTAAAAATTATATCCAGTTACTCGCGTCGTTCCGAAGTGACGACCCTGCGGTAACGGTGTCGTCGCAGATCTATGACATTCCGAGGATCTACGGCACTCTGTGACAGAAGCTCCGCAGTGGTTGTGGAACACGCCAGTGTTTTGCCGGTGGTTCCTCCGGTTCTCCGTAACCGCGAGTCCGCAACAGTTCCGCGACCGTTCAGTCACCAGATGCGAGGGCTCTATGGTGGTTGCTGAACGCACCAACGAAGGTGCCCCGGCAGGTTGCAACATCCCGCCGCGTTCCGCGTGCAACCGCGGCTGCTGTTCTACAGCAAAACCGCGGAGTTCCGCCTCAGTAAAACCTGCAATGATGAATCCGCGGTGACAGCTCCGCGGTGATATCTCTGCGTTGACTCCACGGTGACCACTCCACAGTGACATTCCAAGGTGGTAACTTCGCGATTGATGTTTCCGGGACAGAATACAGCAGGCTTTCAAGTCAACCAACCGTCATGCCTAAACAAATCCCCGCCAGCGTTGCCACCGACATATCCACCGAGGGCAGCTCCGTGAGTGGCCAACACCGGCCGCTGCCATTGTCACCATAGCGACAGCAGCAGCCGCAACAGTAGCAATACTAGTGGCTACCGAGTCCGATAACCTTGGCGCGCCAATTGCGCGCATTGGCTGACTTGCAGGAGGAGAGCCACCTGACTTTGACAAAGCAGGTCGCTGAGCTGCAGGACCTGATCATGGACCTACTGCCCTAGCAACAGCAGCAGCAGCATCTGTCCGCAGACCCGAGCGAGGACCACCTCGCTCACGTCGGCAATACAAATAAGGTTGTGGAGACCCTCTCTGACTCTGGCGAGGAGGGTGAGGAGGAGCTGCTACGAGCACGTCTCATGCGCCTAGAGGCGCGCCGCAGAGAGCTTTGTGCATCCTCCCAAGACCGTGGCTTTAGCTTTGAAACTCACTATTTCTGGCACTGCTATGTCTGTAGTACACAACGTAGCGAGGGATGCCTCGTCGCTCAGATATCATGGAAATTTTCTAGGAAGCTTCCTTGTCTTGATCTTACTAACATGGCGACACAGTCCAATCATTTGGCACAATAGCAAGCTAGCAAGTGCAAGAAACAACGAGAGTTAGGCTAGCGATTGTGTCTTACTGAGCTCAATGAACATCAAACTAGGATGACAAGACATTGCAAAGTTCAAAACCCAATGGTTTGGCCCATTTAAGATGGAACAAATGAAAACTCCGGTTATCGCTTAACTTTGTCTACTAGACAACATGGTGATCCATCCAATCTTCCACGTGAGCAAACTCTGGAAACACCGTGACCCCACTGAGAGTTTTTCGGGTAGAGATATCGCCCCTCCACTTCCAATCCAAGTGAACGGTGATACGGAGTACATGATTGTGGATATCCTTAGACATGGACGTTATGAAACATAGCTGAATACATGGTCAAATAGCACAGCTACAACGACATGGACAACAGCTAGGAGCCTTAGGACAACCTCCAAGAAATCGTTCTGCTGATCCATATCTATTATATGCCTTCCTGGTCGATGTCTGCAAACACAATGGGATATTGTGGCTTAAAGGGTGGGAAGTGTTACGTCCCAGACCTACACAAGTCCCTGAACACTGTGGCTGGGGATTTCCTTCCTTACATTTGTGGCCCACTGCGCGTCTACCTCAGGATATCTATACTGTTCGGTTGAGGGCATTTTTGGTCTCGTGCCTCTGGTGTTCCTTTTTGGAAGACTTTGACACATTCGACCATTTTGCGTTAGGGTCGACAAAAGTCTCACAAACCGTATCGATGTTTTACACTCTACATACAACTTCTCGAGGGTGCTAGAATTTTGTGAATCCACGCCTCAATATTCTCAAACCCCCCGACTTCTAGGCGGGTTTTCTTGAATCGACCACTCATGCAAGATCACATGTGTCGCTCAAGTCAGGTACCCAAAACCCAACATATGCCTTCTTGTGCTTTTTGCTATTGTATGTATGCGCTCGACATGTTTTACACTCTTCATCAAAGCACACTTGCTACAAACAAGTTATCAAGATGTCCCAGTTCCTTGATTTGTCTACTACTATGCACCTTATCCATGAGAACCATCCATGTACCCCTCGACGTAACAACAAGGGGCTAACAGATTGAGATGCGCAAGTGGACGTGTGCCGTCCGTACAATGCTCGCACCACCACTCATGCTCCCGAAACACGTTTAACTAAAACCCCTTCCACTCAGCGTGTTCTCATTGAGCCATCATGCACTTCGAGAGTCCTAAGCTAAAAGGACCAATCACGTTCCTTGGAGATGATGAACCTATCCTCGTCACTATTTGTTGGGAAACAAGAACCGAGAAAGGTGGGTTCGCATAAAAAAAAAACCATCATGCAAACTCAACAAAAACTCTCCCACACCACCGTGCCAATGTAGTGCAACTACTAGGCTCGTTCGGTTCATGATAAAGCTAATGTTGTCGTACACATCCTTCGATGACGTCATAATTGCTAAACCATTACCCTAGAGATCCACTATGGCGACCTAGAGATGAGTGAAAAAATGGAGGCGGCCTGGAAAACGAATGAACAATGGGGGCGAGCTAGCGATATGTTTTTTGAATGGGGACGGCATAGCGATAATCCTCAGAACGGCAGCTTCTCACATATTGTCGCGCCAAAATGGGAGTGAATTGGAGTTTAGCCGCGTGAGGGGTGGGAGGGGGGGGGGGGAACCTGTGGTTCTTTCTTGTGAAGTTTTCTTCTTTGAAAACATCATGCAAGCAATGGTCTTGATGCAAACATGTTTGTGCGCTCGCTCCGTCTTTGCATTGCATGATGTCTTCCACAACATTCAGAAATGAGAAATACCTTTCAACCTATGCAGGCCTTGTGCTGACAAGCGTTCCTTGTCCGGCGTCGAAAATGAATTCATAGAAGCCATGCAAAGGAGCAAGTTGGCATGCAGGCAAGCAGCACTTTGTCATCCTATACATCATTCTGTCAGAGGAATGTATTTGATTTAAGTTAACTATTCTGTACTGAACGTGAATAAACTAGAAATTTCCCTCTTTCGCCAAAAATGGGTGTTTCTTACATGATTCGACCAGGCAGACATGGACACCTTTGCCCTCTGCCGCCCTGTTTACTTCTGATTGGAGTAAAACACTGCTACAAAAGTAAGACTGATGATCCGTCACTACCCCAGTGACTATTTACACCACTTCAAAACGCATTTTCTTCAATAAACCCGATGCACCGTCAACTGTTCAGCTATGGGACCCTCTCCACGAGATGATCAGAGTCATCGCGTTGTAACGCATTGCAATTCATCGCTTTCAGAAGGAACCCCCCCTCCCCCCTCCCATGACTCCCCCCTTTCCATGATATGTGTAACATAAGTTGTGACGCATTCCGCCCCCATGGACTCAGCCTGAGAAAGTGCGTAGAAGCTTCCTAGCAACACAGCCGCTGACCGGGCGTCAGTGCCTGATCAGACGGTGACGACAGTCACAGGTCGTACTCACAACGGCAAGGGTTTGGCTAGGAGACACAAGACACAGTGTGAGAATGCTTCAATATAGCATATGCAGAGAGAAATGACAAATGACAGGTCCATGGCATAAATACCTGCCGCGGCGCACGGCGGGTGTCGCACGCGGCAGCCCAAAAGCTGTCCTCAAACCGGCCCAAAACAACTGTTTTGGCCGTAACTCTGTGCACACATGTCCGAATGCTAGGCTGTCTGAACCTAGACGTGCAGAATCAAAAGACAGACGCTACAACTGGTCACATGCATGCATCCATTGACAGACAAGGACATACAATGTAAAAACATGCAAATAGGCCTCATGGCCAGTCCGTCGAAAGACGCCTACAAGACGTAGAAAACACAGAAAAGAGTCCCGGTGGCATCTGGGGCTCTGGAACAGTGGTCGGTCAGCTCCAAGCAGGTATTCCGCCGCCTGTCAGCACGCCGGTGTCACCAGGACCGCCTGCCTCAGGGATCTGCACGAGTATGGACACGGCCGAGTGGTCACAGTAAACTGTACAGGAACGGCACAAAGCACAACACTCCTCCATGACCCGATGGTACGCATGTCCATACGCGTGCAGCACTGGTACAACCACAATAGTGGGTGACACAGAAAGATGAGACGCAGACGCACAATCCACACTCAACCACTCACACGCACGGGGCGAAGCCCAATAGAACGAATGGCCNCACGCCGGTGTCACCAGGACCGCCTGCCTCAGGGATCTGCACGAGTATGGACACGGCCGAGTGGTCACAGTAAACTGTACAGGAACGGCACAAAGCACAACACTCCTCCATGACCCGATGGTACGCATGTCCATACGCGTGCAGCACTGGTACAACCACAATAGTGGGTGACACAGAAAGATGAGACGCAGACGCACAATCCACACTCAACCACTCACACGCACGGGGCGAAGCCCAATAGAACGAATGGCCACTAGGAACTTTCCGCGGGCAAGTGCCTTCGTCAAGAAATCAGCACGCTGCAAGTCAGTGCCAACCCACATGATGGAGATCACGCGTCGCTCCACCACATCACGAACAAAGTGATGCTCAACAAAAATGTGCTTTGTGCGAGCATGAAAAACACCAGAGTTCTCCGTAATAGCGAGAGCACTCTGGTTGTCGCAACTCAGTACAATGGCGGGTACTGACTGCCCAAGCTCAAGAAACAAGCGTTGTAGCCATACTGCCTCGGCAGCCCCTACGCCCAAAGCCACATACTCTGCCTCATACGAGCTACGTGCAATGCAACCCTGTTTACCGCTTCGCCAAGACAAAGCAGTACCACCGAGCAGAAACACGTAGCCAGTAGGACTGGGCCCATCAGGGCTCCAAGCCCAGTCACTGTCAGTGTAGCCGTCAAGGACCACCGAACACTACCGACGAAAGCAAAGTCCAAGATACGGTGTGGAGACCACGTACCGTACCACTCGCACAGCCGCGTGAAGAGCTCTCGCACGTGGAGCCTGCGAGAACTGAGCAAGGAGGTTGACGGTGAACGCGATGTCAGGACGGGTGGTAGTGGCCAGGTACATCAGAGATCCGATGAGACGGAAGTACAAGGTCACGTCCACTGTCTCTCCCAGCTGTGTAGGGTCATCCACCTTCAGGTTATCCTGCCCATCAGGTGTGAGGGGTGTGGAAGCGGTGGGCACTGCACCAAAGAGATTGCTGAAACCCTCCCCCACAACTCGTGCGTATCGGGCCTGATGCAGCAACAGTGTCCGATGTCTGCGATCTCGCACGATCTCCATACCAAGAAACACCGATGCAGGACCGAAGTCCTTCATCTTGTAGGCAGTCTGCAGGACAGCCTTGGCCTCCTTCATGGCCTCCAGGGACGGAGACGCAATCAGAAGGTCATCAACATAGACCAGGATGGCGATGAACCGCTCGGGTGTCGGTAGGATGAAGAGCGAGGGGACTACCTCGCTGTGTACGTATCCTATGCGAGTCAAGGTGCCAGTGATCTCCCGGTTCCAACACCGTGGAGACTGCTTGAGGCCGTACAAGGACTTGCGCAAGCGCCAGACCTTGTCACCGTCCTCAAACCCTGGTGGCTGAGCCACGTACATCTCCTCATCCAGAGAGCCATGGAGGAACGCGTTGTTCACATCCATCTGGTGCAGTTCCTAGTCATGCTGAGCCACTACACCGAACACAGCTCGAGCTGAGGTCATGCGACCGACAGGGGAAAAGGTGTCAGTGTAATCAACTCCCTCAATCTGAGAGTACCCCTTGACGACCAAGGGGGCATTGTAGCGTTCCTGTGAGCCATCCGGCTTCACCTTCTTGCGAAAGACCCACTTGACCTAAATCGCCTTCCTCCCAAGGGGAAGGTCGACCAGCTCATAGACTCTATGCTCTCGGATACCGCGAAGCTCGTCCTCGCAAGCAGCTCGCCAGGCATCAGCATCCTTCGATGAGAAAGTCTCCCTCAATGTGCCCAAATGAGGCGCCATAAAGGGGGAACTATGCGCGACAAGTGCACACGCCTCAGTGTCAGGCCTGACGGCTACAAGATTAGCTACTACGTCACAGGCGATATGGAACTCGCGAGTGACCAGGTCGTGCCCTATGGGGCACGCTAGTTGTACCTCTAAAAGCTCAGTGCGGACACTCAGGCCTAAGGCCTTTGTGCCTGGATTGCCGCTCGTGATGCTGCGAGAGGAACACCTGGGTTCGGGACCCGACGCTCGCTGAGCTCCGGAATCCAGTGGTCGAAGGCGGCCACCGGGCTCACGGAAGTAACCGGAGGTCGAAGGGGGCATCTCAGGCTCAGGAACAGGTACGACCACAGGGACAGGTACGACCACAGCTGGTGAGGGCTGAGACGAGGCAGCCGGAGATGCCGTGCGAGGAGATGCGTGTGTGGAGGACACAGAGCTGGGTGTGTCAGCAGGCAAGGCTAGCCCGGACACTGAGACAGTAGTGTCAGCTGACGTGGGGACAGGAGTGGGCTGGACTGGGTCAACCACCGGAGCAGGGGTGCCAACAGACACAGGTGATGGTGCAGGAGGAGGCGTGAGAGCAGTGGTACCTGTGGGGTGTGAAACAGGCTGAACAAGCAGGATCTCTAGACCAACGGCAATGATAGCCGGATCATCAAGTGCTGGAGACCGAGAGGGGACTCGAGAGGACACATCAGCCTGACGAGGAATGGTCGCTGGCGGAGAAGTCTCCCCCATCCGCCGAGGACCCTCACAGGAAGGGACATGAGCTGCAGAGAGGGCTGTGATCGAAGTCAGATCACGGTATGTGAGTGACTCATAAAACAACGCGTCACGGGACTCAATGACACGACGACGAGTGGGGTCCCAAAAGCGCCA
>SZWC01018205.1:0-24761 GCA_023375785.1 Penium margaritaceum | reverse complement strand
AATGACGCTTCTGCGAAGGCACACGGCTCTGGCTCGAGAGGGGGCTCACATAGCACGATGCGCAGCGGAGGCAGAGAGGGGGTGAGGGAAGAGGGGGAAGAGAGATGCTCAGCTCCTCCAGCTGGCCTGCCGTATGAGTCGCATCGTGCTCGGGGAAGGCTGCATGCCTTGTCAATGCCCTGCCTTCCGTGTGCATGCCCTCCTGGGGAGATTCTGCTGTTTCCATTGCAGGCGAGCTCGACAACGACTCAGAGTAGGTTGCGAGGGATTTTGTACAGCATTGTGAGGAAGAAAACGGGAGAAATCCGGCTGGCAGAACTGCAAGAGGAGTGGGAGCTGCATGGGAAGTTTGAATCATGTTCTCCGGTGCCATCCCTCCATGCTCCCCAGAGTGAGGGGCAGGGAGAGTGTGGTCGTCTAGATGGCCAGAACCGTGAGGGAAGGGAGGGAAGCCACCCTGGCCCAGTTTCTGATCGTCGTCACAATCTTCCAGAAAGAATGTGCCTATTGATGCCTCTGAAGAAAAGCCCACCACCGTGGCATCGCGTTGGAGGGGTTCTAACACTGAGGCTCTCCATACTGGCCTTCTATGCACAGGTTCTCTCCTGTGGGTCAAGGCAGACAGCTTGCCGCATGTCTGGTTAGCTGCGGCCGGTGTTGCTGCTGTCTGTGCTGCTGCTGTTGGTGCTGCTGATGGTGGTGCTGCTGATGGTGGTGCTACTGCTGCTGGTGCTGCTGATGGTGCCGCGGTTGCTGCTGCTGCTGCTGCTGCTGCTACTGCTGCTGCCGCTGCTGGTGCTGCTGCTGGTGCTACTGCTGCTGCCGCTGCTGGTGCCGCTCCTGCTGCTGCTGCTGCTGCTGCTGCTGCTGCTGCTGCTGGTGCTGCTGCAACTGCTTCTGCTCCTGCTACCGCCGCTACTGCTGCTGCTGTTATTGGTATTGCTGCTGACCTGGCAGGTTGCGCTGGTGGACAATCCTCTACTGAAACCTGACTCACGCGGGCCGCAGAAACAGACCGCCGAAGCCCCCTGTGCTTTCCAGAGGCAATGGTTGCAGGAAGGGACGCGGTAGCTGATGCGACCTCCAACTCGGACGAAGGCTGCTTTCCTCCACAAGGATGGCTGATGGATGCGTGCTGAGAGGGCGAACCGCGCTGCCGGGGCGCAGACGCCTGGGAGAAGGGCCAGTGCGAGGCCATGAAGATGCTCGGAAACGTCTGCCCACAGCCAGCGCAGGCCACGTCAAGGATCCCAGAGCGCACAGAATCGTCCAGCGACCCGCGGCGCGAGCGCCGGGAAGGAGAAGGGCCGTGAGGTGAGGAGGCCGCGGATTGAGGCACGCCGCNCGGCGACCCTTGTCACTTGATCCTGCGGTATCCCCATAAGCAGGAGTCGGGGCTGTCTGAGCCCGTTCAGTCTGTGGCTGTTCAGTGTCGACTGAAGATCGGAGTCGGGGCACCGGGTGCTTGAGCTGCTGGCCACTGCTATTACCAACGCACCAGCTGGTGGTGGTGGTGGTTTGTCAGCGGCCAAGTCTGATCCCCCACACATGCACTGACATGGTCGTTTTCAATGGGAATAACTGGAGGCTGAGGCGGCATAGAGAGGTGCAGGAAAGAGGTACCAAGCGCTGAGGCGATGGTGCTTTCCTTCCTTGGTGTGCACGAGGCGAGCCGATCAGTTGCAAGGCCCTAGTGGTGAGAGGCGCCGAGTGCACGATGCGTGGACGCCATGGTATCGTCCGAAGCGCTGCGTAGCCACAGATATGTGAAGGCAGGGGGTGGAGATATTAGAGTTCCAAGCTTCAACTTGCCACGGCGGTTGCAGCAGCAACCAGCAGGCAGCAGGAATCTCACTCAGAGGGGAAAGAACAGAAAGTTCAGTCCAAGCACAACAGAGCTCCAGAACTCGAAAACTCTTATGGGAATAAGACTACGCGCATTATGGCTCTATGCCAGAGTCCATTTTCGCCTACAACACAAGCCCCATGTCACGAACAGGGTCAGGAGGGACTAGGGGAAAGAAAGTGTCTGGGCGTGAGAGAGAATTTCTGATTGACGTTGTTTCCACTTTCCGAATCTGACCAACGCAGTAGTGATCAGCTTGACGATGCGTGGAGGCTGAAGTCAACTAAGGGTGTGTTCTTGTACCTCCGAATTTCGGAATCCGAGAAGGAAACCGTGTGAAACCGCGGATTCCTGAGCTAATAGGNAAAAAAATCAAAATCAGTTTGGGACAAGCAGAATCCAGAGGATCACGTTAGGTTCGCCGACCGAGCCAGAAACCAGAAATGGATTTTGGTATTCAGCTCAATCGGCTATGCTGTCGCCGTAAGATGGAAAGAGAGCGCACGGTTAAACCACTGTGGTATTCTCGGGCCTTTCCATCAAGCTTCCTCCGGCAGGATTCGACAAGGAATTTGTTGTGTATGTGAACAGCTTGACATGCACCACCTCGGAATCCGAATCGGATTCCTACACGGATTCCGAATTTCGGAGGTACAA
This sequence comes from Penium margaritaceum, assembly GCA_023375785.1. Lineage (NCBI taxonomy): Eukaryota > Viridiplantae > Streptophyta > Zygnematophyceae > Desmidiales > Peniaceae > Penium > Penium margaritaceum. The sequence continues at coordinate 22,258 of SZWC01018205.1, read as the reverse complement.
GAGCACACCCTAATACGCGTGCCTCGGTCTCGCGAGCTTGCGCCATCGGAGAAAAAATCTAGGTCGCCGAAATTGTCGCAACTTGAGCAAAAGGATTTGTCATTTTCGGGCAGTTGTAACGGAAGCTTCAGAAGAATCAGCAATATGGAAGCAACTATGGTGGAAAACTAAAAACGGCCCGTAACCATCCGTTCCTTCCTGAAGCAGCAGATAATGACTTACTGTTTAGATGCTACAAATTTGCACCTTCGTGATTGGCCCAATGGAAATATGCAAGACACAATGCCATTTCTTGGAGTCACAATCTGACAAATAAAAACTATGAATATGTCTCAAAACAGCCCCCAATTCACGCCGTGATTTATGATTCAACAATCTACAGGTTTTGTACTGTTGGGTTGGAGTCATCCCTCTAACCATGGCTAGTAATGGCGAAAGATGCATGATGGCTACCTCATCCATAATCCCATCATACGCTAGTGTGAATTGCGTCTGCCCGTCAATAAGAAACCAGAAATTTTTTGAAACAAAATACTGAACAAAACTAGGTGCACAAACACAGTTGAATTTCATCAATGAAAGATGATGAAACGTCAAGTCGCCATGTAGTTCACATTGCTTATGTCGTGGCACTTCGCAATTAGTAAGCCCATGCACAACATTGATGAGAGATGAAAAATTTTGAACAGCTAAACGTCGAAACATTTTTAAACTGATACGGCACAAACGAACTCATCTAGCAAATAACCTCATCAACTTGCGAGTTAACAAACTACTAAGACCTTGGCGGGATAGATTGAAGAATCCACAACTTTTTAGCATCAAAACATATCCATATACATTACTTGAGACAAGGCACCAATTATTGACAAAGAGATATTGCACAACAGCGTGTCCACCACCTCTCCCATCCTCAACTTCATTTGGTAAGGTGATGATATGAAATGCCAAAGAAGAAGAAAACTGTTTATGAAAAAATATTTTTATCCTTTCTTTCAATGAAAATCCGTATTTTGATAACATTACATAATATTTTGCATTTGAATTCCTCATGCAACAATCCTATGTATATCGTTTTCTGAAGCCAATGTCTTACCCTCATTTCTTCTCTCCCTTCATTTCCCTTCAACCTTCCCTTCTTTCTAAACTTCCACCGTTCCATCCTTCATGAGCAAATCAAAATCTAGTTGAACTCATATGTTTTCACTTTCACTCATCCGTTTTAACCTCAAGCATGTCATCACTACTCATAAAATTTCATAATGAAGAGAAACCCTCTATTACCTTCTCATGACCTCAAGCATCCCTATCTCCCACCCCACCATATGTAACATGATGTTACTCATCCAATGTTTTCATCCAAATGTCTCCTCATTTTGATATCATCCTCTCATTCCAATCATTTCTATGTCAATTTTTCCATGCAATAATGAAAGGAAGGCGAGAACATCCAAAAAACGAGCTTTATTCAACTATGAAGCTCAACTCGTAAATCATCTAGTGCCTTCATTTCATTTGTGGTGTCTTACTCATGCGCCATAGCACAACCTTTCTAAATGATCGGAATAAAGTTTTCCTGGATAGAAACTCCATAAAAAAACTCTATAAATGTAATTGAGACATGTAACTTCTTTAACACACATTAAAGATCATGATTGACCGATCATCCTCATACACTCGATAAAACTTCTCAATCATTATATCTTTGATTTTAAGTGATGTATTCGGATGAGATCATACTTATTGTGACCATGGATTGGGCTAGAGGATCATTGCCGCCTCTACCCCCTTAAGAACGTTTTATCCAATTAAAACAGGATTTTCCCTTTCTATACTCCTTCTTAATGTGCAAGAAGCCTTGCATCATCTCTTGAATATGAATCCTTAATGTTTCCATGACTCAAACCCTTTTCCACTACATTTTCTACATGGTGATGAGCATTTCTACTTCACCTTTCCAGTGTCATCGCATGAATTCTGATATTTGGATTTATTCATGTGTAAGTCATATTTAAAACGTTTAGTGTTGATGGATTTTTTTTATATGTAATTGGATCATGCATATAAGAAAATGGAAAATCCCAAAAATGAAATATAAGTAATCCATATCAAGTTCAAGGTGCTAAAAAATCATTCTTTACATCTACACACGATCATTCTAGTGATAATGATATTGATAAAACAACTATGGCATGTATTCCAACATGATGACTACACACAAACAAGAACACTAACGACATACTAAGCCTCAAAAAAATTGATCAATGAGTCACGCAAGCCTTCCAAACATGCCTTGAAGATGGAATGTGTGAAGTAAACAAACTTGCCTAAACATCCCTCACAAAGCCACACCCGAAACCATGTCTCTAAATCCTGTCTCATCTAGTTTCGGTCCAGGCATCACTATGACCAAACATGAGTATCTCTCTAAATTGGCTCCCTGATGTATGCAACAAGTTAAAAATGACTTGACCTTCAATATGCGGTCAGCAAACTTACCAACCTTAGGATAGTGCGATTGGATAGAGCATTTCATAAACTTGATCATCACTACTTTAGCTCAACGCCTGATTTTCACTTGACATATGGCACAAAAACACAACTCTGTCTTTCTTGTTATGATGAGTCTCACAATGGGGAAACAAAAGGGGATGGCTATAGTCACACAAGGTGCCTATGTATGTTGGGTGGTGTTGCCATCTCTTGGACAAGTCCCAAACAAGACAACAACACATTAAGCTCCATTGAAGCTAAATACGTTGCCAACACTCAAACCACTTAAGATATCATTTATTTTTTCAACCTCATTTATGAACTTGGCTACTCTTAACATGGTCCTCTATTTTTTGAGAATCAACCTACCATCAATCTCAGCATCTCCACACAATTCAATGGGAAAAACAAACATATCTACGTCAAAGGACATTGGATAAGATCAAAGTTTATTGACTAAATATTACAACTTACACATTTACCCAACAAAGATGAGCATGCCGACTTCCTCACCAAAGCAGTCAATCCCAAGCAACATGCACAGTTTATGCAAAGTGAAAGCCTCCACAAAACTCCCCTGACCAGCACATCCAACATAGCCCTCCACAACCCTTATGATGAGTCCATAGACTCTTCACCACAAACTCTTGCCCGACCCACATCTCCACAAATGTATTCAAACCATAGACTAGCATGTCCACACATCCATTATTATTCCCATCTATGTTGCGCCACCCTAGAAATGTATATTGTTGCATGCCCCACCTTGCCTTCCAAGGCGCTTGTAATGAGTACCAGAGTACACATTACACTCATCACCTTCAACACAATCGTCACACCCTTCCCAGTGGACATCGCCTGAACAATCTCCCCAAGCAATCTAGCCATCACCCACTGGGCAATACACTTTGGCATGAACACTTCCTCCTCTATTCTTGGCAGATTTTGCATCACCACATGTTCAACAACACGACCACATCCAACGGCTCCTAGCACCGATGAATTCCTCGTCATAAAAAATCACTTTTGTAGGTGCCTGCGCCTACGTGTTCCGCACCACTTCATCCACCACTGAACACTCCTCCACCCCACTTGCTTCTAGTTCATCCTTCTCAAACTGTTCTTTTTCAACTTTCATCTCTTATGATGTCCTCCGTGGCCACTAAGTCCACTCTTCCATCTACATCTCTTTTACTTCTTCCGACATTGTCATTTCATTTCTTGCTGGCCCTACCGCTTCCACAAAACATGCTACCATTCTCAACTCGCCCATAGCTGCTTCGCCCAATGTAGGAAGGAAGCTCATGTTGTTCATGAATGCCTGAGCGAGAAGTGAAAACAGCAGCTCCGCCGACACCTGTGTCTCCTTCTCTACCTCGTCTATGGCCACCTCCAACAAAGAATCCCATAGGTTTACCTCGTTTCTTTGTGGTGTCAAAAGCTCCAATTTCACCCTCTTCAAAGCCGTCCTCCCCCCAAAAGGTAATTGCACCCTTGGTTTCGGTACTGTCCACCACCACCATTCTTGCCTCACTACCTTCCTTTCCCACACCCTTGCCTTCTCGCCCCTCCAGACCCCAACCCCTTTCTCTTCTTTGCCTGGCCTACTACAAACCCTCCCTTCATGCACTTTTTTCATTTCTTTACCGCAGTTCACCTCCTGCTCCTGACGCTCCCAAGCTATAGGCATCCATTCAATGCCACCACACCCCATGGCGATCAAAACACGCGTGTCTATGATAGCAGCACTAGCGATTGCAATATCGGCAATCTCATCAATGTTGACTTGCTTTGTTCTTCCACCGTAATGTCAAGATACGTCCGTTACTGAAAACATACGAAATGGAACTACAATCACAATCTTTACTACTGTATCCCTTCATCCATCTTCCTCTCCTCTTCACCCCCCTCCAACCAACCCCACTACTGCATCCTCTCCCCTTCCATTATCTCACATCTTATATCTGACTCATCACTTGTTTCTCTTTCCTCTCCTCCCCTCTTTCCACCTCATCCCACTTCTCTCCTTTTCTTCTATCCTCCCCTTAATACTCCACGAATGGATACAGCCCTCTATTCAACTTCATTGAACCCAACAACTTTCCTCCCCCATGCTCTCTTCTTCCATCCTCTACCACTTCCTTCCTCTCCCTCTTCCCCCCCCCCTACCCCTCGATCCGTCAATCCCCATGTCCTTCCTTCCCCTCTCATCCGACATCCCCTCTACCTTTCCCCACTCCTTTTCACTTCTCCACTTCTCCTCTCTCTGCTTCTCTCTCAATCTATTGCACACCTTCCCCACCCTCCCATCCCCTCTTTCTCATGGCAAGTACACTAGTAGTCCAAAGCACACACCTTGGCGGCCCTCCTTTTCCCGGGCACTTGTATCTTGTGCCGCGGGCATCACTTCCCTTGTCCACCTCATTCACCCCCTCCACAACCACGCAGCCCCAATTTTCTCCACTCACCTCCCTCTCTCATCTCACTTCCCTTTCCCCACTCCTACAATTTTCCGGGCGCTTGGTGCCCCGCACCTACCTTTGTGTTGCCTATAGCAACGTTGTCTGCCTCCATCATCCCGACCCTCCTTGGCGTCCTGTGACTCCAACCCCTTACCCAACCAGATGGCTCTTGTTGTCCCGTTGGGTGTATGGGCTATCACGAGCCTGTGCATCATTGCATCTAACCCAAAAACTATGGTGTTGAGGCTGAAGATGGCATCTATTGTCTCCATGGCATTGCATGCCTCCATGCCCCCCCACCCGCCCATCCTATGTTAATGTGCTTTTCAGGGGCAGCCGGTTACCCTCGACCTCTCGACGCCCCCTTTCCTCATTCCCATATCCACCACCCTTCACACCCACCACCTTGTGGCATGTGACAAACCATTCCGCCTATTACCTGACTCTATGGGCCACGCCTTTTTGGACTTGCAGCTCAATCAATGTAGAGCGGCCTCTCACGGGATCATTGAGACTCATTGAAGGCTTGCAAATCCAAGGAGTTGCAAAGCTCCTTCAACCTGCTCACCCCCTCCATGTCCTACACAACTTCTCCATTTGTTTTCTTCATGTCACCTATTGCGGATCCGCCCAGCTTCACTGCAACACCAGTTGTGGGTTTCTAGGCAATCAACTCCGGAAAAAAGGTATACTTCCTCACTGAAATGTCTCACTTCTCCCTTTCTTACGTTGAAGGAAACAAAAAATTCTACATGGAAAGAGCCAAAGAGATTAGGGATCACCTCGCACTCTCAGATTCACCCCTCTTTGAATCCGTGTTTGTAGCATATCTAATCAAGGATTTAACAGTATGATGGTTTCACATCAAACAAACCCTATGGTACAAGCCACACGACAAAAAAATGAACAAAATATGTGCTCCATTTTACTCTACAAGAACTGAACCAAAGAATTAGAACAAAAACAACTCATTCTCGCTTCAGATACTACAAATGTACATCAAAATTTTCAAAAGGTTCTAATGTAAAATGGGGCACAGAGAAACACACATGATTCATCACCCTACAACAACACAAAATGAACATGCAATCATTACAAGAAAGTTTGCCATCGCATCCAAGATCGTGGAAAGTGTCTACTCAAGGTTCAACATCCATCATACTGATAGTATCTGCAAAAACAAAAACATCAATCATCTTCATGCCTTCAAAAACACAACTTAATGTGAACATCTCAACAGTCCTCAAGTCACAGACAACATCAACAAAATCCACCCCTGAATCCGCGAACCTTGTTTAAAGCCTTGAGAACAAAACAACAAATCCCATTTCTTAATCTCTTCAACAGAATTAGAAAATTGTTTTCAGATTCAGCATTACCATTGCAGTGGATATCTTCTCCTAAATGCCACTAAGAGAAAGGTTCTACTTTGACAACAACGTGTGTGGTACCTAGGGAGCCAATCTATCCAAGACATGACGTATGACACAAATTGTCTCTAGCATCTAACACCTTGCATTGAGCTTGGTTACGTTCTCTTCTGAAACATGGACAGGCTTTCTATTCAAGAATGTGGATCACTTAACTGAAGTACAAGAACCACATCATCACCTTTTCTATTGTCTTATACACTCCAAGGATGTCAGCCAGTGTAATCTCCCTGAGAAAACTCATGCAACATGGTCCATCCTTCACAAATTGAGGCCTATCAATCTATTTCCATCATCCAATGGATAGCTCCTAGATATAGGAGAGGTGTCATCCAGTGGGATGAAACCCATTATCATTGCAACATGCACATAAGAAAATGACGTTCATTTCTATTTTCTCCGTAAGCAAAACAGATGACATAGTTCTACAGCACTAATGGTTTGGTCCTATCCACGATGATACCTCAAACAACTTCCCTCCAAGGAAATGGTTAAAGGTCTTTGCATATCACACATCAGTTCTACAAGAGAGGAACCATTCAAAACATGTGTGCAAAGCAAAAACAAACAACAAAGTTTTCCTTAGTAGAATCAAATCATACCAACCACAAAAATTCATTTAGTGAATACGGACATAAGCGGACCCCTCCCACCATCCTCTAGCGGATTCGCGTACTTCATCATCTTCATCATTGATTCATCACAATAAATTGATGTGTTCTCTAATCAACAAAGATAGATTTTTTTAATTCTTTAAAAGTTGGTCAGCATAGATGGAATGAAGTTTAGCATCACAACTACACAGTCCTCATTCAGACAACGGTGGTGAATGATAAAGAAATGAGACTCAAGATCACCTCAAGGAAGGAAAACAACATCAATCTATGATTCCACATACACCTCAGCAAAATGGTGTCATGGAACGATCGATATGCAGAATTAGTGAAATGTATAAATGAACAATGGATGGTGGGCATCAGCCCTCCTCCATGCAACATGGATTAAAATCCGCACACCTACACGTACACGCTCCTCACTGATCACACCACATGAACCATGGTGTGGTTTTAAACCAGACCTTATCCCTCTCCGCACTTTTGGTTGGATGGTGTTACTCCATATTCCTTGGAAAAAATGCGGATGATTGATGACAAGGCCACATGGGGTATCTACATTGGACATAGTGAAACCCAAAAGGCATGGTTGTTTCATGATATTGCAACCAAGACCATGTGCAATAGCCGTGAAGTTGTCTTCAATGAAAACATGACATACAAAGCATATCATTGTACAGTCCAAGCAACCCTCAACGTAGAACTCCGCAACTTCAAAACACATCTTCCCGACATTGAGGAAAATCCACAATTTCCTCTAAACTTCTCCTTTTTCCACCCACAATGTAAGTGGCATCGCACCAAATCCTTTGATAGATCATCAGCCTTCATCCCAGTGAAGACCACTAACACGCCTTCAACTAAAAAAATCCAACACCACTCAAATTCCACTCCACATTACAGCTTTGTTTAACATTTTCCCTCCTCCAAAGGAATCGATATCCATCAAGGAAGCACTTTCTAGACCACAAGAAAAACAATGGAAAGAAGAAATCAATGCTGATGAAAAAAATCGATTTTGAACAAGGAATTCAAGAATTGATTGATGCATCTTCCAACGCCAAACCAGTTGGAGACAAATGGGTTTCCTGCATTCAAACTAGAGTTGATGGAAGAAATGAAAAATTCAAAGCTTGTCTTGTTCCAAAGGGATTTACAAAACTTGTGGGGCAAGATTTCTGTGAAATCTATGCACCAATCAGTGGATATACCATAGCTCACACAATGCTAGTTATGGCAGTTGTACGAAACATTCACATCCTTCGAATCAATGTGAAAAATGCATTTCTCCAAGGATAAATGGATGCCATTGTGTACATGAAACAACCAGAAGATTACTTCAACAACACAAATCGAGTTTGAAAACTCCATAAAAGCCTCTATGGCCTACAGAAAGCCCCCTCCTTTGGAAATACACAGTGCGTGAATTCCTTCTCACCCTTTGATCTGTCGCATCTTCCTATGGTGATTCTCTCTTCCTTCATAACTCATCTGCAACCAGTCCTCATGTCTGTTGCATCCTTGTCTACGTTTACGACGTCCTCATCATTGGTCAAAACAACATCATCATTGAAACAACAACTTTGTCCATGTCCAAGACATCCAATTTGACCATCATGCTAGACATTATGTCCAATTTTGGGATGAACATGATTTATGACATTGCCAAGCGAATTTCCTACCTCAATGAGAACACCTACAACACTAAAATACAGAGCCACTTAAGCATCCCTCACAATTCCGCATACGCACCGATGTCTCTACGTCCTCTCTTGTCTATTCTTTGTCCACGCACCAATAAGGTGAAACACGAGTATCTCTTTGAAATTGGCTCCCTTGTTTATGCAACAAGTTGCACACGACCTGGCCTTCAGTATGTGGTTAGCAAGCTTACTAGCCTTAGAATAGTACGACCAGATACTGCATGTCATAATCTTGATTGTGCTCTTCACTGTTTCTTCTCGACACCTGATTTTCTCTTGACATATGGCACAGAAACACAACACCATCTTTGCAGTTATAGTGACTCTGACAATGGAAACACATAAGGGGACTGCTACATCTAACAAGGTACCTATGTACGTTGGAAGGTGCTGCCATGTCTTGGACAAGTCACAAACACGACGATATGAAACGAAGCTCCACTGAAGCTTAATATGTTGTCGCAACTCAAACCACTCAAGAGATCATCCACTTTTGCAACCTGATTTCCGAACTCGGCCTTCCTCAACATGGTCCTTAATTTGTTGAAAATGAATCTACCATCAATGTCAGCAGCTCCACACAATTCAATGGGCACAGAAAACATGTCAACATCAAAGGACTTTGGAAAATGTAAAAATTCCTTGATTGTAGATTAGAGCATACATGTATACCCAGCATATTACAACCTTTCCACTTCCTTACCAAAGGTCTCAATCCCATCCAACATGCACAATGTATGCAAAGTGAAGGCCTCCACCAGATCCACCCGACCATCACCTCTAACATGGCCCTCCACATACCTTATGAGGAGTCCACTGACTCCTCCTGGCCACAAACTCTTGCCTGACCCACATCTCCACGAATGTGTTCAATTCACAAACTGGCATGTGCACACGTGTGCTCTTGTTCCCATCTCTGTTTAGGCAACCCAAATATGTCTACTGCCGCATGCCACACCCTGCCTTACAAATTATTTGTAATCTCTACCAAAATCCGCACTGCACTCATCACCTTCAGCATAATCGTCACACCCTTCCAAATTGACATTGCCTGAACCATCTTCCCCAACAATCTTGCCATTACCCACAGGGTAACATTGGGTACCATAAACACATCATCCTTCTCTATTCAGGGAAAAATGTGCAGAATCACATGCTCAAAAACACGAACACATGCAACGATGTCCTGCACAAAGAATTCAACTTCTTCAAAGATCACTTTTGCCAGTGCCCACGCCCGCATGTTCCGTACCACCTCATCCACATTCGAACACTCCTCCGCCCCACTTGCATTTTGCTCCTTCTTCTCTACCTATCCCTTTTCATCTTCCATCTCTCGCAATGTGCTCCATGGCCACTGAGCCAACTCTTCCATCTGCATCTTCTTCATTACCTTTGACAATGTCATTCCACTTCCAGCAGGCCCTTCTGCTTGCACAAAACTTGCTAGTGTTCTAAACACACCCACTGTTGCTTCTCCCAATTTAGCCAGGGTGCCTATGGTTTTCATCAATGCCTAGGTTGGAAGTGACAATGACAGCTCTATCGGCACTTGTGTCTCCTTCTCTTGCTCGTCCATTGCCACCTCCAAGAAAGATTCCCACAGGTTTACCGCGTTTCTCTGTGGTGTCGGAAGCTCCATTTTTACCTTCTTCACAACCTCCCCCTCCCTCTCCCTCCCACCCTTCCATCACATGTTTGCAGGTTCTTCTGGGGCTGCCGGTTCCCCTCCGCCTCCCAACAATCCCTTTACTCATTCCTGGATTCACCACCCTTCACACTCCCCACCCACTCAAAACATCACCCGGTGTCACACACATCGCGTCACTTTGCGGGTCGTGACTTGATTCTTTGTGGAACGGCCTCTCCTAGGTTCATTGAGCCTCAGTGGAGGTTTGCAAATCTAAGGAGTTACTAACTTCCTTCAGCTTAGTCACCCCGTGAGAGTCCATCACGTCTTCTCCATTTTTGTTCTTTTCTTTTTCCCTTTGCCATTGCGGATCCGCTGTGTTTCACCGTTACCCGAGACCCAGGTTTCCATTTTGTCCTTGCCACACTATCTCTCTCAAATGCCCATGTGATAATCCTCCTTCCCAGTCCAAACCATTCGGCTAATGGGATGAACTAGACCTTTGCCCCAACGTCCATCGGCCTTGACCCCTATCCATCTGTTTCTCTCACCGTGAGACTGGTTCCCCTTCACCAAGATAGGTTGACTCTTGCTGAATCATTTGGCTGTTCAGTTTCCCTTTCTTTTTCTGAGGAGGATCTTGTTACTTCATCATTCTCGTCCATTGTGTTACAAACCTAGTTCATTAACTTACCGATATCTCATCAATCAGGTACAATTCTGCTCAACGCGGTACATGGTAAACATTCTGCCATATTGGTAGGACTATAAAACCAATGTAGTTTTCCTTTGCTTGACATACACAGACAAGAAATCTCTAGCACGTGGAAAGAAATATATCAGATTCTCGAAGATATGCAACCAGCCATGAATCAAGCAGCCAACCGTTGCAGCTAAGATAAATTCAGCACGGACGATTGTATCCTCAGCTTAACGAACATCAAGATACATTGAGAAGATAGCATGGTGATGCTCACAATCTTCCACGTCAGCAAACTCAAGCAATATCTCGAACCGAGCAAGAGATTCCCCTATACAGATATTGCTCCTCCACTTCCAATCCAAGTGCATGGTGATGAGGAGTACATGATTGAGAAATTCCTTGGACGTCGACATTGGAGAAAAAGAGAACTGTATTTGGTCAAGTACCAAGGCTAAGGCGCCAGGAAGAGCTTCCATGTTCAACTGATACATGGCTTCTCTAGGCCTCGCCGGCCAATGTCTACTAACGCGGTGGGACATTGTGGCTAAATGGGTGAGAACTGTTACTTCGCAAACGCACATGAGTCTGTAAGGTCTGCGAGTGGGGATTTTTTTCCATGTATTTGCGGTTCATTGCATGTCAGCCTCTGGATTTTTGTTCTATTTTGCCGAGGGAGTTTTTGGTCACCTGCCTTGACCTTTGGTGTTCCTTTCTGGAAGATTCTAACACATTCGATCATTTTCCATGAGGGTCGATAGAATTCACGCAAACCATATTGATGTTTTCATACTGTTCAGACAACTTCTTGAGGGTGCTAGACTTTCTTTAATCCACAACTCAATGTGCTTGAAACCTCCCGACTTCTCAGCATAGTTTCTCAAATCAACCACTCAAGGGATGTTGCATGCTTTGCTCAGGTCAGGCACATAAGACCCAGCATATTTCTCCTTGTGTTTGTTACCATTGTATGTATGCGTTCCACATGTTTGAAACTTTTCATCAAAGTACACTTTTTTGTTCCATACAAATGAGCAAAGTTTCCCAATTCCTTGAGTTGTTACTAGTCTGCACCTCATCCATATGAACCATGTATGTTCCGCTCGACATAAGAGCAAGGGGCAAACAGATTGCGATGCGAAAGTGGACGTATGTCGTCTCTACAATGCTAGCACCACCACTTATGCTGACAAAGCACGGTCAACGGGAACCCCTTTCGATCAGCGTGCTCTCATTAAGCCATTGTGTACCTTTACAAACCTAAGCTAAGAGGACCAATCAAAATCCTTGGAGATGATGCACCTTGTCCCATTGGTACTTTTGGGAAACAAGTACCGTGAAAGTTAGGTTCACAGCAACATACCCACCTTGCAAACTCAATGAGAACACTCCCATATCACCGTGCCAATGTAGTGCAACTACAAGGTTCCATTCTGTTCATGTAGAGATACCACATGGTACCGTTGATGACATCCTACATAGCCTTCAACGATGTCAAAACTGGTGAACCATTTCCTTGGATTTTTGCTACAGGCAACTTAGCAAAAAGTGAAAAAATGGGGGCAACCTAGAAAATCAATAAATAGTGCGGGCGAGCCAGCAACATGTTTCTTTAAAAGGGGACAATAAAGAGATTATCCTCCAAATGGGGGCTTCTCACATATGGTTTCTCTACAATGGGAGCGACTTGGAGTTTAGCTAGGGGGGGGGGGTTGGAGGGGGAAGCACCTGTAGTTCTTCTTCCTAACTTTTCTTCTTTGACAAAAACATGCAAACAATGGTCCTGATGCTGACACATTTTTGCACTCCCTCCGTCTTTGCATTGCGTCATGTCTTCCACAACATTTAGAAGGGAGAAATACGTTTTGACCTGTGTAGGCCCTATACTGGCATGCGATCCATGACAAGCACCAAAAGAGAACATGCAAAGTGATAATTCTATAGGGAGCTTCCTAGCCTTTCTACTGTTGACATGGCAACATAGTCCAATTAGCCGGCACACTAACAAACAAGCAAGTGCAAGAAACAATGAGAGTTAGGCTACGAAGATGCACAAAATCTATCAAGCTCCAATAGCATGGTAATGAAGAGAGGGATGAAAACTGAAAAGCACACATCATAAATTCTCACTGTGGCGCAAGGCGGGTGATGCACATGGTAGTGTCAATTTGTCCTAAAACCGGCCCAAAACTGTTGTTCTTGATGTGACTCTATGCACAAGCATCCAAATGGAACACCATTCAAAGCTAGAGATGCACAATCTCGTGTTTGACACTACGACTAGTCACACACATAGTTTTCGCATGGATCAGTGAACTCACAATGTAAAGCGTGGAAATGGTGCTCACAAAAGATTCCATTGAGAAAACTCTAGCAGCTATAGAGATACCATAGAATACCCGAGCAAGTACCCGGGTCGCCGTGACAGTTGTCTGACACTTTTGGGTGGATGGATCCACCGCCTGTCGGTGCTTCGGTGCTAGCTTGGTCTGCATCAGGATCGTGCACAAGCATGGACATGGCCGAGTGGTCACAATAAGTTGAACAAGGAGACAAGGATAAATGAAATCAAAACAACACCCCATGACCTGATGGTACGCATGTCCACACACGGGCAGGTTGTGACATATGTGTGCAACGAGATGCTGAACAGTACATACTTACACACCCCACTCTTGGCCATTGTAAGGCAAGGGTTGAAGCTCAACACAACGAATGGCCACCATGAACTTTTTGCAAGTGCCTTGCACTTGCAAGTGCCTTGGTTAAAAAGTCAGTGCACTATATGTCTGTGCTAACCAAGATGACCGAGATCACTCGTCGCTCCATATGATTAAACACAAAGAGGCGCAATTACAAGGTCAAGTCCACTATCTCCCTGGGTTGTGATGGATCATCTACCTTTACACCATCCTGCCACTTTGGTATGATGGGGGTGGAGACTTTGGGAACCGCACCAAGGAGGTCAGAAAACCACTCCCTCGCAACGCGGGTGTTACGTGCCTTATGCAACAAGAGTATTTGCAACTGACTATCACATACAATCTCCATCCCGAGAAACATGGCTGCAGGACCAAGAACCTTGAGGAGGCCAAGGCAGCTTGAAGGACTGCCTTGGCTTCCTTCACATCCTCCAGAGAAGGAGACGCAATCAAGAGTTCATCCACGTAGACCAAAATAAAGGTACAGCTCTTGGCTGTCTGTCTGAGAAAGTGGGATGGGTTGGTGTTACTCTAAATGTTATCGGTACTTCTTAACGTGCCAATGATCCCTAATTTCCAGCACCTGGGTGAATGTTTCAAGACATAAAGGCCTTGCACAAGCGCCAAAGCTTGTCACCAACCTCGAATCCAGGTGGGTGGAAAATGTAGATCTCCTCCTCTAAGGTTCCATGAAGGAACACATTGTTGACATCCTTCTTGTGCAGCTCCCTATCATGGTGAGAAACAACACCAAGCATAGCGAGAGAGGTGGTCATGCCACCAATGAGTGTGAAGGTGTAAGTGAAATCCACACCTTCACCCTGTGAGGACCCCTCGGTTTTCAAGCAAGCCTTGTAAAGATAAAGTATTCTACTTGCCTTCACCTCATAATGAAAGACCCACTTAGCATGTACAACCCTCTACCTAGGCAGTAGGGCGACAAGATCATTAACACAGTACTCACGAATGGCTTTCAGCTCATCCTCACAAGCAGCACACCACAACTCTACATCTTGAGCCGAGAGTGCCTCCTTCAACGTGCCTTGATCAGGCATCCTCGAGGAAGAGCTCTGGGTGGCCAAGAAACATTCCTTTGAACTCACTCTGGCGATGACAAGGTCAGCTGTGGCATCGCAAGCAATCAAGAATTCTTTGGAGACCAACACATGACTGAGAAGCCTTACCGTGTATGTCTTCGTATAGTCTCAGATGCACCCGGCCAATGACCTTTATGCTAAGATCGCCAGTTGAAACACTAGGAGTGTAGTGTTTAGGTGCCAGATTGACTATCCGCTAAGCCCTGGAGGCCAGTGGCCGAAGAAGACCACCGGGCTCACAATAGAAGCCCAAAGCTGAGGTGCTCATCTTTGGTTGTGTACCAAACCAGTTGGTCCACAGCCGTAGGGGCTGCGAGCTCACAAGGAAGGGGAGAGCATGTAAGACAAGTGCTGTCTTGCACAGCGGGGACCTAGTCCTCTGTTTGTAAGTGCAGACAGAGGACTAGGTGTATCTTCGGAGACATCCATAGGCACAAGACGGGGTGTTCCAAGGGAAACCAGCAAAGACACGGAAGTAGGTGTGGCAGAAGGGACCAAAACTATCATGAGACCAAGTGTGCCACAAAGGACTCAGATTGACACGGGAACAGGTGTGCCAGAAGGGAACGAGATAGACATGGGAGGAGGTGTGCCAGAAGGGACTGAGACTCCCACAAAAGTAGGTGTGCCAAAAGGGATGGACACCAGTATGAAAGCACATGTGCTAGAGGAAGCTGCCAAGGCTACACGAAAAAAAGCCATAATGGCTGGACCTTCATCAGCCGGAGATTAGACCACAGATAAGGATGCATGGACGGACCCATCCATAGGTCTTCACTCCCCCATCTGTCGAGAAGCCACACAAGTGGGAACGTGGTTGGCAACCAAAAACAGAATGTTGGATAGGTCGTGGCAGGTGAGAGTGCCAAAAAGGAGAGAGTCTTGTGACTAAAAAATGCAGTGACGAGCGGGGTCCCAAAAGCACCAGGCCTTCAACTTTGGGAAAACACGAAGGAAGTCACACATGCACCCATGAGGTGAGACCTTGGACTCCTGCTAATCCTCGATGTACCAGACTTAAGGTAGAGATCCCCAAACATGAGCAAGATGGAGGTCAAAATCATGGTCAAACCACAACTTGAAGGGTGTGACATGGTTTAGAAAAGGACTGTGCGGTAGGCTTTTCCAAACCCATGTCATTTAGGCGAGTTAAGCATAATCACCTCACATTCACGTACTTTTTGATCAGTGTATAAAGAAGTGTGTTTTTTAAAGAATTTTTCACAAAACATCCACAAAACCACATGCCAAAAAATTCCACATGTACATTCCTTGCCTAGAATGAAAACCATAATGGACTCTAGGTGGTTTTTGGTAGTTTTTGTGAAACATCCATGTTCACTAGTTTGTTCACTTCCCAATACAATTGCTGATACACGATGTCACGACTGAGGCAATCGGTCATATATGTCAAAGGTAAAGGACTTTGGAAGACCGCACTCAGACCGCATGGTGTAGAACGCATCCTCCATGGTGAAGTTCAAGCACTCAGACATGTCTTTTTGCTGTGGTGGAGGAAGGTAAGAGATCTGGTGAAAAATGCTATGCTCTACAAAGAAGGTGTCCATCTTGCCTAAGAACTCACCACCATGATTTGAGCAGAAAGTGTGGAGGGTCTGACGAGATTGGTGTTTAGCAATCACCAGCCATAAGCAAATTGCGAGGGCAGCATAACTCTTATGGGAAGGGCTATGGACCCACCTCATTTGGGAAGAGTCATGAGTCAAGGTGAGACCATACCGCCCTCCATATAACAGATACTCGATAGGGAGGAGACTCAGAAGCTTTGAGTAGACCAACTCAAACTGACCTCATGCGCGAGAAGTGGAGTCAGGGTAAGTGTAGCGATGCATCCTACCCTATCCGTAGGAGAGACACTCGGTCTTAGGAAACTTCTCAAAGGAATCTTTGTTAAGACCTAGGGCTCGTTGAGTCCAAATGAGCTTGGACAATGTATCCAAGCTCATATGAAAAGGGCTGCACTGGAGCAAGCGCTGGTATTTTGAAGAGAGAACAATAGTAACAAACACATGTGTACATGCGGAGGAAGGAGAGAAGGCGGAGGAGGTGGAACGAGACACATTACAAGTCATTGACAAGCGAGACACAAAGAACAACAACACGAGTGTCTAGAGCGGTGACAATGATGGATTCAATAGAGTGCTTAAGAGATAGACCCATCCTAGTACAAGCACAAACAAAAAGAAAGCTAAGCTCAATAGTAGGGACAAAGATCCCATCAGAAATGTCCAAGGGGCCAGACTGGCCATCGAACCGTTCAACCCCAACTCCTTGCAAAGGTAACAATTGACGAGACCTTGTGCAAACAAACCAAACGGATGCAACCGGACTGCGCACAACGAATTCACTACGATGACAAGTTTTGCGATGGGTGGAACTAGATTCAACAATCTAGGTGCCACTCGGCTCACAAATAGTCCTTAACATTGAACAACATGCCACACAACAATGTGCCTCTGCTGGACATGACGCAAAAAACTGGACACAATGAACAACGTCATAGAACCGTGACTCCTCAAGTCAGTCCATATTGTCAAGTCCATCCTCATCACTAGCAGATTGGGAACCACTCGACTGTGACAACACACTTGCACCTCCGTAAGTACAAAGTGCCAAGAGCTAACAAAGCTCTACCATCGTGCAATCCCAAGGGTCCATATCACCACAACTGCCTTGTATAGTGGCTACGTTGTCCATAGTCGTGGATGCGACTTGACTTGTCCATGTGTCACTGGAAGACATCCACTGCCTATGTGCTGCCTGGAGGGCATGCATGATCCGAGGCCAGTCAAAGGGTTGTTCACACTCTCTGTAGTGATGTTTGGCCACATAGTTGTAGCAATGGCAAGAAATTCCACTGCCATTTTTCACCGGCTGCTATCGTTACTGTTGTTATCCCTTGCAGTGTCTCTCTTTTCCCTTCTTCCCCTGTGTGGTGGCATCCTTGTGATGTGACCCAGAGGCAAGCAATGATGTATTCCAAGTAGCTCATTATAGGTTGAGTATGTTGTGCAGGAATCTAGGTATGCTATGGCATTGTGGTTGCAACGACTGGTTTGTGAGTTGCCTTAGATTGTGCTTTGAATTGTTCTACACCGCAAAAACTAGAGTGATCTTGCCATTGCCGATAACTCTAGTGTGTTTTATGCATGCACAAAACACATTACAGTTTAGCATCACCTTGTGATTGATCTTGTGGAGCAATCGGTGATCTTCGTCATCTTGGTCAGCATAGACATGGAGCGGGTTGACTTCCTGACAAAGGCACTTGCACGTGGAAAGTTCATGGTGGGAATTTGTTGTGTTGAGCTCCACCCCTTTCCTGAGAGTGGCTGAGAGGTGGGTATGTAACTATGGGCTGTCAAAATCGTGTTGCATACATGTTTCACAACCTACATGTGTATGGACATGCATACCATCAGGTTTTGGGGGAGTGTTGTGATGTGGGTTGTCCTTGTCTATTTGTTCAACGTATTGCGACCACTCAGCCATGTCCATATTTACGCACATCCATGTTGCGGGCCAAGCTAGCACCGAAGCACCAAGAGGCAGTGGATGCATCCACCCAAAACTACCTGACAGCTGTCACGACATCTAGGGAGCTTGCTTGTGTGCTCTACGATGTCTCTATCGTTGCTAGTGTTTTCTCACTATTCAGTTTAGTGAGCACCATTTCCATGCTTTACATTGTGTGTTCACCGATCCAAGCTGAACCTATGCGTGTGACTAGTCATAGTCTTTGACTCAAGATTGTGCATCTCTAGGTTTGGGTGCATGTTCATAGAGTTTAGGCTGGTTTTAGGACAAATTGACACTACCGTGTGCACCACCCACCATGTGCCACGGTGAGCATTTATGATGTGTGCTGGTCAGTTGTCATCTCTCTCTCCATTACTATGCTATTCGAGCTTGGTAGATTTTCCGCATGTTCCCAGCCTAACTCACGTTGTTTCTTGCATTTGCTTGTTTTCTAGTGAAACGAGTAACTGGACTATGTTGCCATGCCAACGGTAACAAGGCTAGGAAGCTTCCTAGCTATTTATCACTTTGCACGTCCTCCACAGGTTCTTTCTTTATGCCAGTCAAGGAGTGCATGCTAGTACAGCGCGTGCACAGATCAAAAGGTATTTCTTCTTTCTGAATGTTGTGCAAGACGTCACGCAATGCAAAGATGAAGTGAGTGCACAAATGTGTCAGCATCAAGACCATTGTTTACATGTTATTTTCAAAGAAGAAAATTTAGGAAGAAGAACCACAAGTGCTCACCCCTCCACCCCCCCCCCTTTACGGCTGAACTATAAGTTGCTCCCATTTTAGAGAAACCATATGTAAGAAGCCCCCATTCCAAGAATTATCGCTACATTATCCCCTTTGAAGAATCATTTCCCTGGCTTGCATGCATTTTTTATTCGTTTTCCAGGTCACCCTCATTTCTTTCAGTTTTTGCTGGGTCGCCCCTATGAAAACTCCAAGGAAATTAATCAGGAAGTTTTTCATCGTCCTTAGGTGTTTAGGATGTCATGAGCTATACCACATGGTATTGCTACATGAAGAGAATGCAACCTTGTAGTTGCAATACATAGGCACGGTGATATGGGAGTGTCCTTGTTGGATTTGCATGGTGGGTTTGCTACTATGAACCCACCTTCAACGATACAATGTGACACGATAAGGTGCATCATCTTCAGGGATCCTAATTGATCTCTTACCTTAGGTCTCTGAAAGTGCACAATGGCTCAATGAGAACACGCTGAGCAGAAGGGGTTTCTGTTGACCGTACTCTGCTAGCATAAGTGGTAGTGACAGCATTGTAGACATGACATACGTCCCTTGTTGTGCCAAGTGGAACGTCGATGGTTCATATGGATGAGGTGCATATTTGTTATAACATCAAGGAGTTGGGATAGTTTGTATGTAGTAATATGTGTACTTTGATGAAAAGTGTCAAACATGTCGAGCGCATGTACATAATGGCAAGAAACACAAGGAGACATATACTGGGTCTTGGGTGCCTGACTCGAGCAACGCATGCAACGTCTCATGAGTGGTCGATTAGAAAAACTCCGCCGACAAGTCAGGGGGTTTCAAGAATATTGAGGCATGGATTAAAAGAAGTCTAGCACCCTCAAGAAGTTGTCTGAACAGTATAAAAACATCAATACAGTTTGTGAGACTTCTGCCGACCTTCATAGAAAATTATTGAATATGTTAGAATATTGTAGAAAGGAACACCAGAGTTCAAGGCAGGTGACTAAAACTGCCCTCAGTAAAACGGCGTAGAAATTCACAGGTTGACATGCGGTGGAGGACAAATTCATGGGAAAAAATCCCCACCGGCAGAGCTTGGGTACCCTGGTATGTTAGTGACGAAAAACTTCCCAACCATTTTGCCACAATGTCCCAGCAAACTAGTATACATTGGCCGGTAAGGCTTAGAATAGCTGTACATTTGGTGAAC
This sequence comes from Penium margaritaceum, assembly GCA_023375785.1. NCBI lineage: Eukaryota > Viridiplantae > Streptophyta > Zygnematophyceae > Desmidiales > Peniaceae > Penium > Penium margaritaceum. Next base: position 1,948 of record SZWC01018205.1, on the reverse strand, counting down.
GTGGAAGTTGTTCCAGGCATCGTATCTGTGGTTCTTGACCAGATATTGGGTTACTACTCTCCAATGTCAATGTCTAAGGATATTCTTAATCATGTTCTCCGTAATGTCGTTTATGTGGATTGGAGGTGGAGGAGAAATACCTCTATAAGGAAATCTTTTGCCGGGCTCATGGTAGTGCTTGAGTTTTCTAACGCGAAAGATAGAATGGATAACCATCTAGTCAAGTAGGCACAATTGAGAGATAACCAAAGTTTTCATTTGCTTGATCTCAAATGGGCCAAACCATCATGTTTTGAGCTTTTCAAAGTACTTTCAATGTATCTTGATGTTCGTTGAGCTAAGGATATGATTGCCTGCACTACATTTGTTTCCGCTGCAACATTCGGTTGCTTGCTTCATGGCTGCTTCCGTATTTGCAAAGATGTGACATGTTTCTTCCTAGACATTGCAGATGTACTATATGTGTATGTCAACCGTAAGAAGAATACACTATTTCTATAGTCCTACCGATGTCGCAGAATGGTTACCGTGTACTGCCTTCAACGGAAGTGTACCTGATTAATGAAAGATTTGTAATTTAATGAGCTAGGTATTCAACACAATGAATGAGATCAATGAAATAACAACATCCCCCTCAATCAAAGAAAGGAATCTGGAATTTTCCTTATAGTTCAGCAAGAGTCAACCTGTCTTGGTGAAGTGAAACCTGTCCCGTGGTTAGGGAAATAGATGGAGAGGAGTCAAGGCCGGTTGAGTGGTAGGTAAAGGTATTAATTGTTTGGAGAAAGGAGGTTGAGAAAAATGTCTGGTTCATCCTAGTAGCCAAATGGTTTGGAGTGGGATGGAGGATTATCACAAGGACAGAATGGAACACGGCCTTTGCTTCACCGTTACCCCAGGTCCAGGTTAACATTGAAGCAAAGCGGATCTGCAATGACAAACGGAAAAAAAAGAGACAAATTATGTAGAAGTCGTGTTGACTCCTAGGGGGTAAGCAAGCTGAAGGAGGTCTGCGATTCCTTGGAGTTGCGGACCTTTGCTAAGGCTAAATAACCCTAGAAGAGGCCGTTCCACTAAGAATCAAGTCTCAACTCCAAAGGGGCATGACCTACGGAGTAATGCAATGCATGCAAGACCGGATGGGACACAATTCCATCAGGGCGATGCGCGCCTTGTTAAGCCCAATGACACATTTTTGCGGCTGGATTTGAGGATCCACAGGCTCGTGATGACCCACAACCCTAAAAGGAGGACAACAGCCGTCGGGATGGGCAAGGGGTTGGAACCACAAGGTGGCAAGGAGGGCCAGGATGGTGGAGGCGGGAAACACTGATACTGGAAGCATGAGGCAAGTGCGGGGTCCCGAAGCGCCCAGAAATTTGTACGAGGAGAGCGGAGATGGAAATGAGATGAGAGAGGGAAAAGATGGGGGCCATGTGGTTGTGGAGGGGGTGAAGGAGGTGGACAGGGGAGGTGATGCCTGCAACAAGCATCCGTAGCACCTAGGCAAAGGAGGGCCGCCAAGGTGGTTGCGTGTGCATAAGAAAGAGGGGATGGTAGGAGGGGAGGGTGGGACAAGAGAGAGACTAGAACTAGAAAACAGGAAAGGAGAGTGGTCAAGGAGGAGAGGATGCCAGGTGATAGGGGAAGGAAGGAGGTATGGATGGATGGTCAATGGGGTAGGAAGGGAAATAGAGGTAGAGGAAGAGGGTGATAGAAGGTGCGAGAAGGGAGCGGGAGGGAGGAAGGTTGTTGGGGGGGAAGATGGTGAAGAGAGGTTTTCACCTAATGGTGGGATAATGAAGGGAGGAGACAGGTAATAAAGTGAAGTGGGATGAGGTGGAAAGAGGTGAGGAGATGGGAGTTGAAGTAAGTGATGTGTCAAATGCAAGAGATGATAGAATGGGAGGGAAGAAGATGTAGTGTTAGGTCTTGGTAGAGGAGGGTG
>SZWC01018204.1:37164-52125 GCA_023375785.1 Penium margaritaceum | reverse complement strand
GGTGGCTTGGCACGGCTATTGTGCGCAATGCCTTGACAAAGTTGGCATGTGCCACTGACCATGACCTTCAAATTTACCAAGTACCTAAAACGGCTATGAATCATAACACGCGTCAGCCACGGTTAGAGTGTCCAATCACAGTGCAGATATACTGGGCATGACCTTGCAGGTACAAACAGGGTATAATACTGGTGGCTCAGTGTGGTCATTGTGCACAACGCCTCGACAAAGTTGGCATGTGCCACTGACCATGACCACAAATGTATCAAACTGACTTTTACTTCTATTGCTCATAACACGAGTCAGCCACAATCGGAGTGTCCAATTACAGTAGAGATGTACTAGGCATGATCTTGCAGGTTCAAACAAGGTAGAATGCTGGTGGCTCGTGTGGCTATTGTGTGCAATGCCTTGACAAAGTTGGCATGTGCCACTGACAATGACCACAAACATATCCAAGTGACTTTAATTTCTATTGATCATAACACAAGTCAGCCACGGTCAGAGTATCCAATCACTGTACGATGTACTAGGCATTATCTTGCAGGTGCAAACAAGGTAGAATACTGGTGGCTCGGTATGGCTATTGTGCACAACGCCTTGACAAAGTTGGCATGTACCACTGACCATGACCACAAATGTATCCAAGTGACATTTACTTTTATTGATCATAACATGAGTCAGCCATGGTCAGATTGTCCAATCATGGTGCAGATGTACTAGGCATGATCATGCAGGTACAAACAAGGTAGAATACTGGTGGCTTGGTGTGGCTATTGTGCGCAATGCCTTGACAAAATCACTTGGTAAGCTTTGTGGTCATGGTCAGTGGCACATGCCAACTTTGTCAAGGCATTGCGCACAATAGCCACACCAAGCCACCAGTATTCTACCTTCTTTACACCTGAAATATTGTGCCTAGTACATCTGTACTGTGTCTGGGCACTCTGACTGTTGCCGACTCATGTTACGATTCATAGAAGTTAAAGTCACTTGGTAAACGTTGTGGTCATGGTCAGTGCCAGATGCCAACTTTGTAAAGGCATTGCGTACAATAGCCACACCGAGCCACCAGTATTATACCTTGTTTGCACCTACAAGATCATGCCTAGTACATCAGGTATACTTTGTCAAGGCATTGCGCACAGTAGCCACACCGAGCCACCAGTATTCTACCTTGCTTATATTTGCAAGATCATGCATAGTACATCTTCACTATGATTGGATACTCTGACCGTGGCTTTCTCGTGTTATGATCAATAGAAGTAAAAGTCACCTGGATACATTTGTGGCCATGGTCAGTGGCACATGTCAACTTTGTCAAGGCATTGCGCACAATAGCCACACCGAGCCACCAGTATTCTATCTTTTTAATACCTGCAAGATCATGCCTAGTACATCTGCGCTGTGATTGGACACTCTGACCGTGGCTGACTAATGTTATGATCAATATACGAATAAGTCACTTGGATACATTTGTGGTCATAATCATTGGCACATGCCAACTTTGTCAAGGCATTGCGCACAGTAGCCACACCGAGCCACTCGTAGTCTACCTTGTTTGTACTTGCAACGTCATGCCCAGTTCATTTGCACTGTGATTGGACACTCTGACCGTGGCTGAATCGTGTTATGATTCATAGCTGTGTGAGGTACTTGGTATACTTTGTGGTCATGGTCAGTGGCACATGCCAACATTGTCAAGGCATTGCGCACAGTAGCCACACCGAGCCACCAGTATTCTATCTTGTTAATACCTGCAAGATCATGCCTAGTACATCAGGTATACTTTGTCAAGGCATTGCGCACAGTAGCCACACCGAGCCACCAGTATTCTATCTTGTTAATACCTGCAAGATCATGCCTAGTACATCAGGTATACTTTGTCAAGGCATTGCGCACAGTAGCCACACCGAGCCACCAGTATTCTATCTTGTTAATACCTGCAAGATCATGCCTAGTACATCAGGTATACTTTGTCAAGGCATTGCGCACAGTAGCCACACCGAGCCACCAGTATTCTATCTTGTTAATACCTGCAAGATCATGCCTAGTACATCAGGTATACTTTGTCAAGGCATTGCGCACAGTAGCCACACCGAGCCACCAGTATTCTATCTTGTTAATACCTGCAAGATCATGCCTAGTACATCAGGTATACTTTGTCAAGGCATTGCGCACAGTAGCCACACCGAGCCACCAGTATTCTATCTTGTTAATACCTGCAAGATCATGCCTAGTACATCAGGTATACTTTGTCAAGGCATTGCGCACAGTAGCCACACCGAGCCACCAGTATTCTATCTTGTTAATACCTGCAAGATCATGCCTAGTACATCAGGTATACTTTGTCAAGGCATTGCGCACAGTAGCCACACCGAGCCACCAGTATTCTATCTTGTTAATACCTGCAAGATCATGCCTAGTACATCAGGTATACTTTGTCAAGGCATTGCGCACAGTAGCCACACCGAGCCACCAGTATTCTATCTTGTTAATACCTGCAAGATCATGCCTAGTACATCAGGTATACTTTGTCAAGGCATTGCGCACAGTAGCCACACCGAGCCACCAGTATTCTATCTTGTTAATACCTGCAAGATCATGCCTAGTACATCAGGTATACTTTGTCAAGGCATTGCGCACAGTAGCCACACCGAGCCACCAGTATTCTATCTTGTTAATACCTGCAAGATCATGCCTAGTACATCAGGTATACTTTGTCAAGGCATTGCGCACAGTAGCCACACCGAGCCACCAGTATTCTATCTTGTTAATACCTGCAAGATCATGCCTAGTACATCAGGTATACTTTGTCAAGGCATTGCGCACAGTAGCCACACCGAGCCACCAGTATTCTATCTTGTTAATACCTGCAAGATCATGCCTAGTACATCAGGTATACTTTGTCAAGGCATTGCGCACAGTAGCCACACCGAGCCACCAGTATTCTATCTTGTTAATACCTGCAAGATCATGCCTAGTACATCAGGTATACTTTGTCAAGGCATTGCGCACAGTAGCCACACCGAGCCACCAGTATTCTATCTTGTTAATACCTGCAAGATCATGCCTAGTACATCAGGTATACTTTGTCAAGGCATTGCGCACAGTAGCCACACCGAGCCACCAGTATTCTATCTTGTTAATACCTGCAAGATCATGCCTAGTACATCAGGTATACTTTGTCAAGGCATTGCGCACAGTAGCCACACCGAGCCACCAGTATTCTATCTTGTTAATACCTGCAAGATCATGCCTAGTACATCAGGTATACTTTGTCAAGGCATTGCGCACAGTAGCCACACCGAGCCACCAGTATTCTATCTTGTTAATACCTGCAAGATCATGCCTAGTACATCAGGTATACTTTGTCAAGGCATTGCGCACAGTAGCCACACCGAGCCACCAGTATTCTATCTTGTTAATACCTGCAAGATCATGCCTAGTACATCAGGTATACTTTGTCAAGGCATTGCGCACAGTAGCCACACCGAGCCACCAGTATTATACCCTGTTTGTACCTGCAAGGTCATGCCCAGAATATCTGCACTGTGATTGGATACTCTGACCGTGGCTGACTTTTGTCATGATCACTAGAAGTAAAAGTCACTTGGATACATTAGTGGTCATGGTCAGTTGCACATGCAAACTTTGTCAAGGAGTTGCGCAAAACAGCCACACCGAGCAACCAGTATTCTACCTTGTTTGCACCTGCAAGATCATGCCTAGTACATCTGCACTTTGATTGGACACTCTGACCGTGGCTGACTCGTGTTATGATTCATAGAAGTTCAATTCACTTGGTAAACTTTGTGGTAATGGCCAGTGGCACATGCCAACTTTGTCAAGGCATTGCACACAATAGCCACACCGAGCCACCAGCATTCTACCTTTTTTGAACATGTAAGGTCATGCCTAGTATATTTGCATTGTGAGTGGACACTCTGACCGTGGCTGACTCGTATTATCATCAATAGAAGTAAAAGTCACTTGGATACATTTGTGGTCATGGTCAGTGGCACATGCCAACTTTGTCAAGACATTGCGCACAATAGCCACACCAAGCCACCTGTAATGCCAATTATATTTGCACTGTGATTGGACACACTGACCGTGGCTGACTTGAGTTATGATTCATAGCCACTTAAGGTACTTGGTAAACTTTGTGGTCATGGTCAGTGGCACATGCCAACTTTGTCAAGGCATTGCGCACAAAGGCCGTGCCAAGCCACCGGTTGTTTACCTTGTTTATACCTGCAAGGTCATGCATATTAGATGTGCACTTTGATTGGGCACTCTGACTGTGGCTGACTCGTGTTATGAGTCTTAGAAGTTAAAGTCACTTGGTAAGCTTTGTGGTCATGGTCAGTGGCACATGCCAACTTTGTCAAGGCATTGCACACAATAGCCACACCGAGCCACCAGCATTCTACCTTTTTTGAACATGTAAGGTCATGCCTAGTATATTTGCATTGTGAGTGGACACTCTGACCGTGGATGACTCTTTGTATGATCAATAGACGTAAAAGTCACTTGGATACATTTGTGGTCACGGTCAGTGGCACATGCCAACTTTGTCAAGGCATCGCGCACACTAGCCACACCGAGCCACCAGTATTCTACCTTGTTTATACCTGCAAGGTCATGCCCAGTATATGTGCACTGTGATTGGACACTCTGACCGTGGCTGACTCGTGTTGTGATTCATAGCCGTTTAAGGTACTTGGTAAGCTTTGTGGTCATGGTCAGTGGCACATGCCAACTTTGTCAAGGCATTGCGCACAATACCCACACCAAGTGACCACTAATCTACCTTGTTTGCACCTGAACGATCGTGCATAGTACATTTGCACTGTGATTGGGCACTCTGACTGTGACTAACTCGTGTTACGATTCGTAGAAGTTAAAGTCACTTGGTAAACTTTGTGGTCATGGTCAGTGGCACATGCCAACTTTGTCAAGGCATTGCGCACAACAGCCACACCAAGCCACCAGTATTCTACCTTGTTTATACCTGCAAGGTCATGCCCAGAATATCTGCACTGTGATTGGACACTCTTACCGTGACTGACTCGTGTTATGATTCATAACCGTTTAAGGTACTTGGTAAAGCTTGTGGTCATGGTCAGTGGCACATGCCAACTTTGTCAAGGCATTGCGCACAATAGCCTTGCCAAGCCACCAGTTTTTTACCTTGTTCATACCTACAGGTCATGCCTAGTACATCTGAACTATGATTGGGCACTCTGACCGTGGCTGACTAGTGTTACTATCCGTAGAAGTTAAAGTCACCTGGTAAACTTTGTGGTCATGGTCAGTGGCACATGCCAGCTTTGTCAAGGCATTGTGCACATTAGCAACACGGAGCCACCAATATTCTACCTTGTCTGTACCTACAAGATCATGCCTAGTACATCTGCACTGTGATTGGATACTCTGACCGTGGCTGACTTTTGTCATGATCACTAGAAGTAAAAGTCACTTGGATACATTAGTGGTCATGGTCAGTTGCACATGCAAACTTTGTCAAGGAGTTGCGCAAAATAGCCACACCGAGCAACCAGTATTCTACCTTGTTTGCACCTGCAAGATCATGCCTAGTACATCTGCACTTTGATTGGACACTCTGACCGTGGCTGACTCGTGTTGTGATTCATAGCCGTTTAAGGTACTTGGTAAGCTTTGTGGTCATGGTCAGTGGCACATGCCAACTTTGTCAAGGCATTGCGCACAATAGCCGTGCGAAGCCAATGGGTTTTTACCCTGTTTATACTTGCAATGTCATACATATTATATTTGCACTGTGATTGGGTACTCTGACCGTGGCTGACTAGTGTTATGATTCGTAGAAGTTAAAGTCACTTGGTAAGCTTTATGGTCATGGTCAGTGGCACATGCCAACTTTGTCAAGACATTGCGCACAATAGACACACCAAGCCACCAGTATTCTACCTTTCTTGAACCTGCAAGATCATGCCTAGTACATGTGCAATGTGATCGGACACTCTGACCGTGGCTGACTCGTGTTATGATCAATATAAGTAAAAGTTACGTGGATACATTTGTTGTCATGGTCAGTGGGACATGCCAACTTTGTCAAGGCATTGCGCATAATAACCACACCAAACTACCAGTATTCTATTCTGTATATACCTGCATGGTCATGCCCTGTATATCTGCACTGTGATTGGACACTCTGACCGTGGCTGATGCGTGTTATGATTCGTAGAAGTTAGAGTCACTTGGTGAACATTGTGGTCATGGTCAGTGGCACATGCCAACTCTATCAAGGCATTGCACACAATAGCCACACTGAGCCACCAGCATTTGACCTTGTCTGAACCTGTAAGTTCATGCCTAGTCCATCTACACTGTGATTGGACACTCTGACCGTGGCTGACTCGTGTTATGATTCGTAGAAGTTAAAGTCACTTTGTAAACTTTGTGGTCATGGTAAGTGGCATATGCCAACTTTGTCAAGGCATTGCGCACAATAGCCACATCGAGCCACCGGTATTGTACCTTGTTTACACCTGCAAGATCATGCCTGGTATATCTGCACTGTGATTGGACACTCTGACCGTGGCTGACTTGTGTTATGATTCATAGCCGTTTAACGTACTTGGTAAACTTTGTGGTCATGGTCAGTGGCACATGCCAACTTTGTCAAGGCATTGCGCACAATAGTCGTGCCAAGCCACCGGGTTTTTACCTTGATTATACCTATAAGGCCATGCATATTATACGTGCACTGTGATTGGGCACTTTGACCGTGGCCGACTCGTGTTACGATTCGTAGAAGTTAACGTCACTTGGTAAACTTTGTGGTCATGGTCAGTGGCACATGCCAAATCTGACAAGGCATTGCACACAATAGCCACACCGAGCCACCACTATTCTACCTTTCTTGAACCTGCAAGATCATGCCTAGTACATGTGCACTGTGATTAAACACTCTGACCGTGGCTGACTCGTGTTATGCTCAATAGAAGTAAGAGTCACCCGGATACATTTGTGGTCATGGTCAGTGGCACATGCCAACTTTCTCAAGGCATTGGGCACAATAGCCACACCGAGCCACCAGTATTCTACCTTGTTTATAAGTGCAAGATCATGCCCAGTACATCTGCACTGTGATTGGACACTCGGACCGCGGCTGACTTGTGTTATGGTCTATAGAAGTAAAAGTCACTTCGATACATTTTTGGTCATGGTCAGTGGAACATGCCAACTTTGTCAAGGCATTGCGCATAACAGCCACACCGAGCCACCAGTATTATACCTTGTTTGCACCTGCAAGATCATGCCTAGTACATTTGCACTGTGATTGGTCACTCTGACCGTGACTGACTGGTGTTTTGATCAATAGAAGTAAAAGTCACTTGGATACATTTGTGGTCATGGTCAGTGGCACATGCCAACTTTGTGAAGGCATTGCGCATAATAGTTACACCGAGCCACTAGTATTGTACCTCTTTTATACCTGCAAGGTCATGTCCAGTATATCTACAATGTGATTGGACACTCTAACCATGGCTGACTCGTGTTATGATTAGTAGATGTAAAAGTCACTTGGATACATTTGTGGTCATGGTCAGTGGCACATGCCAACTTTGTCAAGGCATTGCACACAATAGCCACACTGAGCCACCAGTATTCTACATTGTTTCTACCTGCAAGGTCATGCCTAGTACATCTGCATAGTGATTGGACACTCTGACCGTCACTGACTCGTGTTATGATCAATAGAAGTAAAAGTCACTTGGATACATTTGTGGTCATTGTCAGTGGCACATGCCAACTTTGTCAAGGCATTGCGCACAATAGCCACATCGAGCCACCAGTAGTCTACCTTGGTTATACATGTAAGGTCATTCCCAATGTATCTGCATTATGATTGGACACTTTGACCGTGGCTGACTCGTGTTATGGTTCATAGCCGTTTAATGTATTTGGTAGACTTCTTGGTCATGGTTAGTGGCACATGCCAACTTTGTCAAGGCATTGCGCACAATAGCCGTGCCAAGCCACCGGTTATTTACCTTGTTGACACCTGCAATGTCATCCATATTAGATGTGCGCTTTGATTGGGCACTCTGACCGTGGCTGACTCGTATTACGATTCATATGAAGAAAAAGTCACTTGGTAAACTTTGTGGTCATGGTGAGTGGCACATGCCAAGTTTGCCAAGGCATTGCGCACAATACCCACACCGAGCCACCAGTATTATACACTGTTTATACTTGTTAGGTCATGACCAGTATATCTGCACTGTGATTGGACACTCTGACCATGGCTGACTCGTGTTATGATCAATAGAAGTAAAAGTCACTTGGATATGTTAGTGGTCATGGTCAGTGGCACGTGCCAAGTTTGCCAAGGTATAATACAAAATTACCACACCGAGCCACCAGTATTCTACATTGTTTATACCTGTTAGGTCATGGCCAAGATATATGCACTGTGATTGGACACTCTGACCGTGGCTGACTCGTGTTATGATCAATATAAGTAAATTTGTGGTCATGGTCAATGGCACATGCAAACTTTGTCATGGAATTGCGCACTATAGCCACACCGAGTCACTAGTATTATACCTCGTTTGTACTTGCAAGATCATGCCTAGTGCATCTGCACTGTGATTAAACACTCTGACCGTTGCTGACTCATGTTTTGAACAATAGAAGTAAAAGTCACTTCGATACATTTGTGGTCATGGTCAGTGGCACATCCCAACTTTGTCAAGGCATTGCGCACAATAGCCAAGCGAAGCCACTGGTTTTTTACCTCTTTGAACCCTGCAAGGTCATCCATATTAGATGTGCACTGTGATTGGGTACTCTGACTGTGAATGACTCGTGTTACGATGTGTATAAGTTAAAGTCACTTGGTAAACTCTTTGGTCATGGTCAGTGGCACATGTCAAATTTGTCAAGGCATTGCCCACAATAGCCATACCGAGCCACCAGTATTCTACCTTGTTTACACCTGCAACATCATGCCTAGTACATCTGCACTGTGATTGGACACTCTGACCGTGGCTGACTCGTGTTATGATTCATAGCCGTTTAAGGTACTTGGTAAACTTTGTGGTCATGGTCTGTGGCACATGCCAACTTTGTCAAGGCATTGCACACAATAGACACACCGAGCCGCCAGTATTCTACCTTGTTTGCACATGCGAGATCATGTCTAGTACATATGCACTGTGATGGGACACTCTGACCGTGGCTGACTTGTTTTATGCTCAATAGAAGTGAAAGTCACTTGGATACATTTGTGGTCATGGTCAGTGGCACATGTCAACTTTATCAAGGCATTGCACACAATAGCCACACCGAGCCACCAGTATTCTACCTTTTTTGTACCTGCAAGTTCATGCCTAGTACATTTGCACTGTTATTGGACACTCTGACCGTGGGTGACTCGTGTTATGATCAATAGAAGTAAAAGTCACTTGGATACATTTGTGGTCATGGTCGGTGGCACATGCCAACTTTCTCAATGCATTCCACACAATTGCCACACCGAGCCACCAGTATTCTACCTTGTTTATACATGTAAGGTCATGCCAAATATATCTGCACTCTGATTGGACACTCTGACCGTGGTTGACTCGTGTTATGATCAATAGAAGAAAAGGTCACTTGGATATATTTCTGGTCATGGTCAGAGGCACATGCCAACTTTGTCATGGCATTGCGCACTATAGCCACACCGATCCACCAGTATTCTACCTTGTTTGTACCTGCAAGATCACGTATAGTGCATCTGCACTATGATTAAACACTCTGACCGTGGCTCACTCATGTTATGATCAATAGAAGTGAAAGTCACTTGGATGCATTTGTGGTCATGGTCAGTGGCACATGCAACCTTTGTCAAGGCAGTGCGTACAATAGCCACACCAAGCCACCAGTATTCCACCTTGTTTGCACCTGTAAGATCATGCCTAGTACATCTGCACTGTGATTGGACACTGTGACCGTGGCTGACTCGTGTAATTATTCATAGCCGTTTAAGGTACTTGGTAAACTTTGTGGTCATGGTCAGTGCTACATGCCAACTTTGTCAAGGTATTGCGCACAATAGCCGTGCCAAGCCACTGGTTTTTTACCTCTTTTATACCTGCAAGGTCATGCATATTAGATGTGCGCTGTGATTGGGTACTATGACCGTGAATAACTCGTGTTACGATGCGTAGAAGTTAAAGTCACTTGGTAAACTCTGTGGTCATGGTCAGTGGCACATGCCAACTTTGTCAAGGCATTGCCCACAATAGCCACACCGAGCCACCAGTAATCTACCTTGTTTACACCAGCAACATCATGCCTAGTACATGTGCACTGTGATTGGACACTCTGACCATCTCCGACTCATGTTACGATTCGTAGAAATTAAAGACACTTGGTACACTTTGTGGTCATGGCCAGTGGCACATGCAAACTTTGTCAAGGCATTTCGCACAATAGCCACATCGAGCCACCAGCATTCAACCTTGTTTGAACCTGAAAAATCATGCCTAAATCATGCCTATTTAGAGTGTCCAATCACAGTGCAGATGTACTAGGCATGATTTTTTAGGTTCAAACAAAGTTTAATACTGGTGGCTTGATGTGGCTATTGTGCGCAATGCCTTGACAAACATTGCATGTGCCACTGACCATGACCACAAAGTGTACCAAGTGGCTTTAACTTCTACGAATCGTAATACGAGTCGGAGATGGTCAGAGTGTCCAATCAAAGTGCACATGTACTAGGTATGATGTTGCTGGTGTGAACAAGGTAGAATACTGGTGGCTCGGTGTGGCTATTGTGAGCAATGCCTTGACAGAGTTGGCATGTGCCACTGACCATGACCACAGAGTTTACCAAGTGACTTTAAATTTTACGCATCGTAACACGAGTTATTCACGGTCAGAGTACCCAATCATAGCGCACATATAATATGCATGACCTTGCAGGTATAAAAGAGGTAAAAAACTGGTGGCTTGGCACGGCTACTGTGCGCAATACCTTGACAAAGTTGGCATGTGCCACTGACCATGACCACAAAGTTTACCAAGTACCTTAAATGGCTATGAATCATAACACGAGTCAGCCACGGTTACAGTGTCCAATCACAGTGCGGATGTACTAGGCATGATCTTACAGGTGCAAACAAGGTGGAATAATGGTGGCTTGGTGTGGCTATTGTACGCACTGCCTTGACAAAGGTTGCATGTGCCACTGACCATGACCACAAATGTATCCAAGTGACTTTCACTTCTATTGATCATAACATGAGTCAGCCACGGTCAGAGTGTTTAATCATAGAGCAGATGCACTAGACGTGATCTTGCAGGTACAAACAAGGTAGAATACTGGTAACTCGGTGTGGCTATAGTGCGCAATGCCATGACAACGTTGGCATGTGCCACTGACCATGACCACAAATGTATCCAAGTGACCTTTTCTTTTATTGATCATAACACGAGTCAACCACGGTCAGAGTGTCCAATCACAGTGCAGATATATTTGGCATGACCTAACATGTATAAACAAGGTAGAATACTGGTGGCTCGGTGTGGCAATTGTGTGCAATGCATTGACAAAGTTGGCATGTGCCACCGACCATGACCACAAATGTATCCAAGTGACTTTTACTTCTATTGATCATAACACGAGCCAGCCACGGTCAGAGTGTCCAATCACAGTGCAAATGTACTAGGCATGAACTTTCAGGTACAAACAAGGTAGAATACTGGTGGCTCGGTGTGGCTATTGTGTGCAATGCCTTGACAAAGTTGACATGTGCCACTGACCATGACCACAAATGTATCCAAGTGACTTTCACTTCTATTGAGCATAACACAACTCAGCCACGGTCAGAGTGTCCAATCACAGTGCAGATGTACTAGGCATGATCTAGCATGTACAAACTAGGTAGAATACTGGCGGCTCGGTGTGTCTATTGTGTGCAATGCCTTGACAAAGTTGACATGTGCCACTGACCATGACCACAAATGTATCCAAGTGACTTTTACGTCTATTGATCATAACACGAGCCAGCCACGGTCAGAGTGTCCAATCACAGTGCAGATGTACTAGGCATGATCTAGCATGTACAAACTAGGTAGAATACTGGCGGCTCGGTGTGTCTATTGTGTGCAATGCCTTGACAAAGTTGACATGTGCCACTGACCATGACCACAAATGTATCCAAGTGACTTTTACTTCTATTGATCATAACACGAGTCAGCCACAGTCAAAGTGTCCAATCACATTGCAGATATACTGGTCATGACCTAACAGGTATGAACAATGTAGAATACTGGTGGCTCGGTGTGGGTATCGTGCGCAATGCCTTGGCAAACTTGGCATGTGCCACTGACCATGACCACAAAGTTTACCAAGTGACTTTTTATTCATATGAATCGTAACACGAGTCAGCCACGGTCAGAGTGCCTAATCATAGCGCACATCTAATATGGATAACCTTGCAGGTATCAACAAGGTAGAAAACCGGTGGCTTGGCACGGCTATTGTGCGCAATGCCTTGACAACGTTGGCATGTGCCACTAACCATGACCAAAACGTCTACCAAATACATGTAACGGCTATGAATCATAACACGAGTCAGCCACGGTCAAAGTGTCCAATCATAGTGCAGATACACCGGGAATAACCTTACATGTATAGCCAAAGTATACTACTGGTGGCTCGATGTGGCTATTGTGCGCAATGCCTTGACAAAGTTGGCATGTGCTACAGACCATGACTACAGTTGTATCCAAGTGACTTTTACTTCTATTGATCATAACACGAGTCAGCCACGGTCAGGGTGTCCAATCATATTTCAGATGTACTAGGCATGACCTTGCAGGTACAAACAAGGTAGAATACCTTAAACGGCTTTGAATCATAACATGAGTCAGTCACGGTCAGAGTGTCCAATCATAGGGCAGATATACTGGGCATGATCTTGCAGGTACAAAAAAGGTAGAATACTGGTGGCTCGGTGTTGCTATTGTGCACAATGCCTTGACAGAGTTGGCATGTGCCACTGACTATGACCACAAATGTATCCAAGTGACTTTTACTTATATTGATCATAACACAAGCCAGCGACGGCCAGAGTGTCCAATCACAATGCAGATGTACTAGGCATGACCTTGCAGGTACGAACAAGGTAGAATACTGGTGGCTCAGTGTGGCTATTGTGTGCAATGCCTTGACAAAGTTCGCATGTGCCACGGACCATGACCACAAATGTATCCAAGTGACTTTTACATCTATAAATCATAACACGAGTCAGCCATGGTCAGAGTGTCCAATCGTAGTGTAGATATACTGGACATGACCTTGCATATATAAAAATGGTACAATACTAGTGGCTCGGTGTAACTATTATGCGCAATGCCTTCACAAAGTTGGCATGTGCCACTGACCATGACCACAAATGTATCCAAGTGACTTTTACTTCTATTGATCATAACAGAAGTCAGCCACGGTCAGAGTGTCCAAAAACAGTACATATTTACTAGGAATGATCTTGTAGGCGCAAACAAGGTACAATACTGGTGGCTCGGTGTGGCTTCTATGCGCAATGCCTTGACAAAGTTGGCATGTGCCACTGACCATGACCACAAAGTTTACCAAGTACCTTAAACGGCTATAAATCATACCACGAGTCAGCCGCACTCAGAGTGTCCAATCATAGTGCAGATATACTGGGCATGACCTTGCAGGTATAAAAAAGGTAGAATACTGGTAGCTCGGTGTGGCTATTGTGCGCAATGCCTTGACAAAGTTGGCATATGCCACTGACCGTGACCACAAATATATCCAAGTGACTTTTACTTCTATTGGTCATAACAAGAGTCAGCCACGGTCTCAGTGTCGAATCACAGCGCACATCTAGTATGCATGACCTTGCAGGTATAAATAGGGTAAAAACCCGGTGGCTTGGTATGACTATGGTTTGCAATGCCTTGAAAAAGTTGGCATGTACCACTGACCATGACCACAAAGTTTACCAAGTACCTTAAACGGCTATGAATCATAACACGAGTCAGCCATGGTCAGAGTGTCCAACTATAGTGCAGATATACTGGGCATGAACTTGCACGTATAAACAAGCTATAATACAGGTGGCTAGGTGTGGCTATTGTGCACAACGCCTTGACAAAGTTGGCATGTGCCACTGACCATGACCACAAATGTATCCAAGTGACTTTTACTTCTATTGATCATAACACGAGTAAGCCACGGTCGAAGTGTCCAATCACAGTGCAGATGTACTAGGCATGATCTTGCAGGTGAAAACAAGATAGAATATTGCTGGCTCGGTGTGGCTATTGTGCGCAATGCCTTGACAAAGTAGTGTCAGAAGTCTGTGTTATCTGACTTTGCTTCTTGATGCGGAATGGCCTTGGGTAATTTGAGAAGAGGTCGTGATCAGCTCTCTGCAGCGAGAGCACACAAACGGTCCAACGGTCTCCTGCGAACCGTTGCCGCCCAAAGTGACGAAGAGTCACTCGCGTCCGGCTAGCGAAGAAGCTGTTGTCCTTGTTGTTGAGTCCTGTTCTTTGTATATGTGGAGGATGTTCATTCCCTCTAAACTTAACCAGAACAGTCTACTCATCCTGTCCCCTTTGGTTCCATGGCTTCGCTGCCGTGTTCTTAATATGCTCCTGCAGCCTTCCCTCACCAGTCTCAACCCTCTCTTCGCTTCGTCACCTTTGACCTTTTGGCCAACCTCCTTGCATCACTCGCGTCGATCTCTTCTCATCCTGTCTACCTCGAAGCCCCGGCGCCTCGCCTCTCTCGAGGCTCTGCGACTAACTCCTTGGACCTGCACTCACCTTTTGCTTCCGTCACTTTCCTACTAAACTCATGCATGCCCCATTGCTTCTGCTTACTTCTGCTCTTGCTGTTCCCACTCGTTGCATTCTTTTGACATGGTATCAGAGCAT
>SZWC01018204.1:9635-25139 GCA_023375785.1 Penium margaritaceum | reverse complement strand
GGTGTGGCTATTGTGCGCAATGCCTTGACAAAGTTGGCATGTGCCACTGACCATGACCACAAAGTTTACCAAGTACCTTAAACGGCTGTAAATCACAACACGAGTCAGCCACGGTCAGAGTGTCCAAACACAGTGCAGATATACTGGGCGTGACCTTGCAAGTACAAACAAGGTATAACACTGGTGGCTCGGTGGGGCTATTGTGCACAATGCCTTGAAAAAGTTGGCATGTGCCACTGACCATGACCACAAATGTATCCAAGTGACTTTTACTTATATTTATCATAGCACGAGTCAGCCATGGTCAGGGTGTCCAATCATAGTGCAGATGTACTAGGCATGATCTTGCAGGTGTAAAAATGGTAGAATACTGGTGGCCCGGTGTGGCTATTGTGCGCAGTGCCTTGACAAAGTTGGCATGTGCCACTGACATGACCACAAAGTTTACCAAGTGACTCTAACTTCTACGAATAATAACACAATTCAGCCACGGTCAGAGTGTCCAATCATAGTGCAGATATACTGGGAATGACCATGCAGGTATATAAAGGGTAGAATGCTGGTGGTCCGGTGTGGCTATTATGCGCAATGACTTGACAAATTTGGGATGTGCAACTGACAATGACCACAAATGTATCCACGTAACTTTTACTTCTATTGATCATAACACGAGTCAGCCGTGGTCAGAGTGTCCGATCACAGTGCATATATACTAGACATGATCTTGCAGGTACAAACAAGGTAGAATACTGGTGGCTTGGTGTGGCTATTGTGCGCAATGTCTTGACAAATTTGGCATGTGCCAATGACCATGACCACAAAGCTTACCAAGTGACTTTAACTCCTACAAATCATAACACGAGTCAGCCACGGTCAGAGTACCCAATCACATTGCAAACCTAATATGCATGACATGGCGGGTATAAACAGGGTAAAAACCCGTTGTCTTGGCACGGCTATTGTGCGCAATGCCTTGACAATGTTGGCATGTGCCACTGACCATGACCACAAAGCTTACCAAGTACATTAAACGGCTATGAATCATAACACGGGTCAGCCATGGTAATAGTGTCCAATCACAGTACAGATATACAGGGCATGACCTTCCAGGTATAAACAAGGTAGAATACTGGTGGCTCGGTGTGGCTACTGTGCGCAGTGCCTCGACAAAGTAGGCATGTGCCAATGACCAAGACCACAAATGTATCCAAGTGACTTCCACTTCTACTGATCATAACACGAGTCTGCCACGGTCAGAGTGTCCACTCACATTGCAAATGTACTAGGCATGACCTTGCAGGTACAAACAAGGTATAATACTAGTGGCTCGGTGTGGTTATTGTGCATAATGCCTCGACAAAGTTGGCATGTGCCACTGACCATGACCACAAAGCTTACCAAGTGACTTTAACTTCTACGAATCATAACACGAGTCAGCCATGGTCAGAGTGTCCAATCACAGTGCAGATGTACTAGGCGTGATCTTGCAGGTTCAAGCAAGGTAGAATACTGGTGGCTCGGTGTGGCTACTGTGCGCAGTGCCTTGACAAAGTAGGCATGTGCCACTGACCATGACCACAAATGTATCCAAGTGACTTTTACTTCTATTGATCATAACACGAGTCAGCCATGGTCAGAGTGTCCAATCACAGTGCAGATGTACTAGGCGTGATCTTGCAGGTTCAAGCAAGGTAGAATACTGGTGGCTCGGTGTGGCTACTGTGCGCAGTGCCTTGACAAAGTAGGCATGTGCCACTGACCATGACCACAAATGTATCCAAGTGACTTTTACTTCTATTGATCATAACACGAGTCAGCCATGGTCAGAGTGTCCAATCACAGTGCAGATGTACTAGGCGTGATCTTGCAGGTTCAAGCAAGGTAGAATACTGGTGGCTCGGTGTGGCTACTGTGCGCAGTGCCTTGACAAAGTAGGCATGTGCCACTGACCATGACCACAAATGTATCCAAGTGACTTTTACTTCTATTGATCATAACACGAGTCAGCCATGGTCAGAGTGTCCAATCACAGTGCAGATGTACTAGGCGTGATCTTGCAGGTTCAAGCAAGGTAGAATACTGGTGGCTCGGTGTGGCTACTGTGCGCAGTGCCTTGACAAAGTAGGCATGTGCCACTGACCATGACCACAAATGTATCCAAGTGACTTTTACTTCTATTGATCATAACACGAGTCAGCCACGGTCAGAGTGTCCGATCACATTGCACATATACTAGACATGATCTTGCAGGTACAAACAAGGTAGAATACTGGTGGCTTGGTGTGGCTATTGTGCGCAATGTCTTGAAAAAGTTGGCATGTGCCACTGACCATGACCACAAAGCTTACCAAGTGACTTTAACTTCTACGAATCATAACACTAGTCAGCCACGGTCAGAGTACCCAATCACAGTGTTAATATAATATGCATGACATTGCAGGTATAAACAGGGTAAAACCCCATTGGCTTGGCACGGCTATTGTGCGCAATGCCTTGACAAAGTTGGCATGTGCCACTGACCATGACCACAAAGCTTACCAAGTACATTAAACGACTATGAATCACAACACGAGTCAGCCACGGTCAGAGTGTCCAATCACAGTGCACATATACTGGGCATGACCTTGCAGGTATAAACAAGGTAGAATACTGGTGGCTCGGTGTGGCTAGTGTGCCCAATGCCTTGACAAAGTTGGCATGTGCCACTGACCATGACCACAAATGTATCCAAGTGACTTTTACGTCTACTGATCATACAACGAGTCAGCCACGGTCAGAGTGTCCAATCACANCCAAGCCACCGGTTTTTTACCTTGTTCATACCTGCAGGTCATGCCTAGTACATCTGAACTATGATTGGGCACTCTGACCGTGGCTGACTCGTGTTACGATTCATAGAAGTTAAAGTCACCTGGTAAACTTTGTGGTCATGGTCAGTGGCACATGCCAACTTTGTCAAGGCATTGCGCACGTTAGCAACACGGAGACACCAGTATTCTTCCTTGTTTGTACCTGCAAGATCATGCATAGTACATCTGCACTGTGATTGGATACTCTGACCGTGGCTGACTTGTGTTATGATCAATAGAAGTAAAAGTCACTTGGATACATTAGTGGTCTTCGTCAGTGGCACATGCAAACTTTGTCAAGGAGTTGCGCACAATAGCCACACTGAGCAACCAGTATTCTACCTTGTTTGCACCTGCAAGATCATGCCTAGTACATCTACACTGTGATTGGACACTGACCGTGGCTGACTCGTGTTATGATTCATAGAAGTTAAAGTCACTTGGTAAACTCTGTGGTCATGGCCAGTGGCACGTGCCAACTTTGTCAAGGCATTGCGCACAATAGCCACACCGAGCCACCAATATTCTACCTTGTTTGAACCTGCACAATCATGCCTAATATATTTGCATTGTGATTGGACACTCTGACCGTGGCTGACTCGTTGTATGATCAATAGACGTAAAAGTCACTTGGATACGTTTGTGGTCACGGTCAGTGGCACATGCCAACTTTGTCAAGGCATTGCGCACACTAGCCACACCGAGCCAACAGTATTCTACCTTGTTTATACCTGCAACGTCATGCCCAGTATATGTGCACTGTGATTGGACACTCTGACCGTGGCTGACTCGTGTTGTGATTCATAGTCCTTTAAAGTACTTGGTAAGCTTTGTGGTCATGGTCAGTGGCACATGCCAACTTTGTCAAGACATTGCGCACAATAGCCACACCAAGCCACCAGTATTCTACCTTGTTTGTACCTGCAAGATCATGTCTAGTATATGTGCAATGTGATCGGACACTCTGACCGTGGCTGACTCGTGTTATGATCAATAGAAGTAAAAGTCACTTGGATACATTAGTGGTCTTCGTCAGTGGCACATGCCAACTTTGTCAAGGCATTGGGCACACTAGCCACACCGAGCCACCAGTATTCTACCTTGTTTATACCTGCAAGATCATGCCTGGTATATCTGCACTGTGATTGGACACTCTGACCGTGGCTGACTCGTGTTGTGATTCATAGTCGTTTAAGGTACTTGGTAAACTTTGTGGTCATGGCCAGTGGCACGTGCCAACTTTGTCAAGGCATTGCGCACAATAGCCTTTCCAAGCCACCGGTTTTTTACCTTGTTCATACCTGCAGGTCATGCCTAGTACATCTGAACTATGATTGGGCACTCTGACCGTGGCTGACTCGTGTTATGATCAATAGAAGTAAAAGTCACTTGGATACATTAGTGGTCTTCGTCAGTGGCACATGCCAACTTTGTCAAGGCATTGGGCACACTAGCCACACCGAGCCACCAGTATTCTACCTTGTTTATACCTGCAAGATCATGCCTGGTATATCTGCACTGTGATTGGACACTCTGACCGTGGCTGACTCGTGTTGTGATTCATAGTCGTTTAAGGTACTTGGTAAACTTTGTGGTCATGGCCAGTGGCACGTGCCAACTTTGTCAAGGCATTGCGCACAATAGCCTTTCCAAGCCACCGGTTTTTTACCTTGTTCATACCTGCAGGTCATGCCTAGTACATCTGAACTATGATTGGGCACTCTGACCGTGGCTGACTCGTGTTATGATCAATAGAAGTAAAAGTCACTTGGATACATTAGTGGTCTTCGTCAGTGGCACATGCCAACTTTGTCAAGGCATTGGGCACACTAGCCACACCGAGCCACCAGTATTCTACCTTGTTTATACCTGCAAGATCATGCCTGGTATATCTGCACTGTGATTGGACACTCTGACCGTGGCTGACTCGTGTTGTGATTCATAGTCGTTTAAGGTACTTGGTAAACTTTGTGGTCATGGCCAGTGGCACGTGCCAACTTTGTCAAGGCATTGCGCACAATAGCCTTTCCAAGCCACCGGTTTTTTACCTTGTTCATACCTGCAGGTCATGCCTAGTACATCTGAACTATGATTGGGCACTCTGACCGTGGCTGACTCGTGTTATGATCAATAGAAGTAAAAGTCACTTGGATACATTAGTGGTCTTCGTCAGTGGCACATGCCAACTTTGTCAAGGCATTGGGCACACTAGCCACACCGAGCCACCAGTATTCTACCTTGTTTATACCTGCAAGATCATGCCTGGTATATCTGCACTGTGATTGGACACTCTGACCGTGGCTGACTCGTGTTGTGATTCATAGTCGTTTAAGGTACTTGGTAAACTTTGTGGTCATGGCCAGTGGCACGTGCCAACTTTGTCAAGGCATTGCGCACAATAGCCTTTCCAAGCCACCGGTTTTTTACCTTGTTCATACCTGCAGGTCATGCCTAGTACATCTGAACTATGATTGGGCACTCTGACCGTGGCTGACTCGTGTTACGATTCGTAGAAGTTAAAGCAACTTGGTGAACTTTGTGGTCATGGTCAGTGGCACATGCCAACTTTGTCGAGGCATTATGCACAATAACCACACCGAACCACCAGTATTATACCTTGTTTGTACCTGCAAGGTCATGCCTAGTACATTTGCACTGTGATTGGACACTCTGACCGTGGCAGACTCGTGTTATGATCAGTAGAAGTGGAAGTCACTTGGATACATTTGTGGTCTTGGTCAGTGGCACATGCCAACTTTGTCAAGGCATTGCGCACAATGGCCACAACGAGCCACCAGTATTCTACCTTGTTTATACCTGGAAGGTTATGCCCTGTATATCTGTACTCTGATTGGACACTCTTACCATGGCTGACCCGTGTTATGATTCATAGCCATTTAATGTACTTGGTAAGCTTTGTGGTCATGGTCAGTGGCACATGCCAACTTTGTCAAGGCATTGCGCACCATAGCCGTGCCAAGCCAACGGTTTTTTACCCTGTTTATACCTGCAATGTCATGCATATTAGGTTTGCAATGTGATTGGGTACTCTCACCGTGGCTGACTCGTGTTATGATTTGTATAAGTTAAAGTCACTTGGTAAGCTTTGTGGTCATGGTCAGTGGNCATTATGCACAATAACCACACCGAACCACCAGTATTATACCTTGTTTGTACCTGCAAGGTCATGCCTAGTACATTTGCACTGTGATTGGACACTCTGACCGTGGCAGACTCGTGTTATGATCAGTAGAAGTGGAAGTCACTTGGATACATTTGTGGTCTTGGTCAGTGGCACATGCCAACTTTGTCAAGGCACTGCGCACAATGGCCACAACGAGCCACCAGTATTCTACCTTGTTTATACCTGGAAGGTCATGCCCTGTAAATCTGTACTCTGATTGGACACTCTTACCATGGCTGACCCGTGTTATGATTCTTTGCCATTTAATGTACTTGGTAAGCTTTGTGGTCATGGTCAGTGGCACATGCCAACTTTGTCAAGGCATTGCGCACCATAGCCGTGCCAAGCCAACGGTTTTTTACCCTGTTTATACCCGCAATGTCATGCATATTAGGTTTGCAATGTGATTGGGTACTCTCACCGTGGCTGACTCGTGTTATGATTTGTATAAGTTAAAGTCACTTGGTAAGCTTTGTGGTCATGGTCAGTGGCACATGCCAACTTTGTCAAGGCACTGCGCACAATTGCCACACCGGGCCACCAGTATTCTACCATTTTTACACCTGCAAGATCATGCCTAGTACATCTGCACTGTGATTGGACACTCTGACCGTGGCTGACTTGTGTTATTATCCGTAGAAGTTAGAGTCACTTGGTAAACTTTGTGGTCATCGTCAGTGGCACATGCCAACTTTGTCAAGGCACTGCGCACAATTGCCACATCTGGCCACCAGTATTCTACCATTTTTACACCTGCAAGATCATGCCTAGTACATTTGCACTGTGATTGGACACTCTGACCATTGCTGACTCGTGCTATGATCAATATAAGTAAAACTCACTTGGATAAATTTGTGGTCATGGTCAGTGGCACATGCCAACTTTTTCAAGGCATTGTGCACAATAGCCCCACCGAGCCACCAGTGTTATACCTTTTTTGTACCTGCAAGGTCACGCCCAGTATATCTGCACTGTGTTTGGACACTCTGACCGTGGCTGACTCGTGTTGTGATTTACAGCCGTTTAAGGTACTTGGTAAACTTTGTGGTCATGGTCAGTGGCACATGCCAACTTTGTGAAGGCATTGCGCACAATAGCCACACCTAACCACCAGTATTCTACCTTGTTTATACCTGCAAAGTCATGCCCATTATATCTGCACTGCGATTGGACACTCTGACTGTGGCTGACTCGTGTTATGATCAATAGAAGTAAAATTCACTTGGATTCACTTGTGGTCATGGTCAGTGGCACATGCCAAATTTGTCAATGCACTGCGCACAATAGCCACACCGAGCCACCAGTATTATACCTTGTTTATACCTGTAAGATCATGCCTAGTATATCTGCACTGTGATTGGACACTCTGCCTGTGGCTGACTTGTCTTATGATTCATAGCCGTTTAAGGTACTTGGTAAACTTTGTGGTCATGGTCAGTGGCACATGCCAACTTTGTCAAGGCCTTGCGCACAATAGCCACACTGAGCCACCAGTATTCTACCTTTTTGTACCTGCAAGATCATGCCTAGTACATCTGCATTGTGATTGGACACTCTGACTGTGGCTGACTCGTGTTATGATCAAGAGAAGTTAAAGTCACTTGGATACATTTGTGGTCATGGTCAGTGGTACATGCCAACTTTGTCAAAGCATTGTGCACAATAGCCACACCGGGCCACCTGTATTCTACCTTGTTTATACCTGCAAGGTCATGCCCATTATATCTGCACTGCGATTGGACACTCTGACTATGGCTGACTCGTGTTATGATTCATAGCCGTTTAAGGTACTTGGTAAACTTTGTGGTCATGGTCAGTGGCACATGCCAATTTTGTCAAGGCAATACGCACAATAGCCATGCCAAGCCACCAGTATTCTACGTTTTTTATACCTGCAAGGTCATGCCTAGAACATCTGAAATGTGATTGGACACTCTCACCGTGGCTGACTCGTGTTACGATTCATATAAGTTAATGTCACTTGGTTAACTTTGTTGTCATGGTCAGTGGCACATGCCAAATTTGTCAATGCATTACGCACAATAGCCGCACCGAGCCACCAGTATTCTACCTTGTTTAAACCTGCAAGATCATGCCTATTACATCTGCACTGTGATTTGACACTCTGACCGTGGCTGACTCGTGTTATGCTTCGTAGTCGTTTAAGGTACTTGGTAAACTTTGTGGTCATGGTCAGTGGCACATGCCAGCTCAGTCAATGCATTGCGCACAATAGCCACACCGAGCCACCAGTACTGAACCTTGTTTGCACCTGCAAGATCATGCCTAGTAAATCTGCACTGTTATTGGACACTCTGGTCGTGGCTGACTCATGTTATGTTTCATTGCCGTTTAAGGTACTTGGTAAACTTTGTGGTCATGGTCAGTGGCACATGCCAACTTTGTCAAGGCATTGCGCACAATAGCCGTACCAAGCCACCGGTTTTTTACCTTGTTTGTACCTGCAAGGTAATGCCTAGTACATGTGAACTGTGATTGGTCACTCTGACAGTGACTAACTCGTGTTACGATTCGTAGAAGTTAAAGTCACTTGGTAAACTTTGTGGTCATGGTCAGTGGCACATGCCAACTTTGTCAAGGCATTGCGCACAATAGCCACACCGCGCCACCTGTGTTCTACCTTGTTTGTACCTACAAGATCATTCCGAGTACATCTGCACTGTGATTAAACACTCTGATCGTGGCTGACTCGTGTTACGATCAATAGAAGTAAAAGTCACTTTAAAACACTTGTGGTCATGGTCAGTGCTACATGCCAGCTTTGTCAAAGCATTGCGCACAACAGCCACATCAAGCCACCAGTATTCTACCTTGTTTATACCTGCAAGGTCATGCCCAGAATATCTGCACTGTGATTGGAGACTCTTACCGTGGCTGACTCGTGTTATGATTCATAACCGTTTAAGGTACTTGGTAAAGTTAGTGGTCATGGTCAGTGGCACGTGCCAACTTTGTCAAGGCATTGCGCACAATAGCCTTGCCAAGCCACCGGTTTTTTACCTTGTTCATACCTGCAGGTCATGTCTAGTATATCTGAACTATGATTGGGCACTCTGACCGTGGCTGACTCGTGTTACGATCCGTAGAAGTTAAAGTCACCTGGTAAACTTTGTGGTCATGGTCAGTGGCACATGCCAACTTTTTCAAGGCATTACGCACGTTAGAAACACGGAGCCACCAGTATTCTACCTTGTTTGTATGTGGAAGATCATCCCTAGTACATCTGCACTGTGATTGGATACTCTGACCGTGGCTGACTTTTGTTATGATCAATAGAAGTAAAAATCACTTGGATTCATTAGTGGTCATGGTCAGTTGCACATGCAAACTTTGTCAAGGAGTTGCGCATAATAGCCACACTGAGCAACCAGTATTCTACCTTGTTTGCACCTGTAAGATCATGCCTAGTACATCTGCACTGTGATTGGACACTCTGACCGTGGATGACTCGTGTTATGATTCATAGAAGTTAAAGTCACTTGGTAAACTTTGTGGTCATGGCCAGTGGCACATGCCAACTTTGTCAAGGAATTGCACACAATAGCCACAACGAGCCACCAGTATTCTACCTTGTTTGAACCTGTAAGATCATGCCTAGTATATTTGCATTGTGAGTGGACACTCTGACTGTGGCTGACTCGTTGTATGATCAATAGACGTAAAAGTCACTTGGATACATTTGTGGTCATGGTGAGTGGCACATGCCAACTTTGTCAAGGCATTGTGCACATTAGCCACACCGAGCCACCAGTATTCTACCTTGTTTATACCTGCAAGGTCATGCCCAGTATATGTGCACTGTGATTGGACACTCTGACCGTGGCTGACTCGTGTTCTGATTCATAGCCGTTTAAGGTACTTGGTAAGCTTTGTGGTCATGGTCAGTGGCACATGCCAACTTTGTCAAGGCATTGCGCACAATAGCCGTGCAAAGCCAATGGGTTTTTACCCTGTTTATACCTGCAATGTCATGCATATTATATTTGCACTGTGATTGGGTACTCTGACCGTGGCTGACTAGTATTATGATTCGTAGAAGTTAAAGTCACTTGGTAAGCTTTGTGGTCATGGTCAGTGGCACATGCCAACTTTGTCAAGACATTGCGCACAATAGACACACCAAGCCACCAGTATTCTTCCTTGTTTGTACCTGCAAGATCATGTCTAGTATATGTGCACTGTGATCGGACACTCTGACCGTGGCTGACTCGTGTTATGATCAATAGAAGTAAAAGTTACGTGGATACATTTGTTGTCATGGTCAGTGGCACATGCCAACTTTGTCAAGGCATTGCGCATAATAGCCACACCAAACCACCAGTATTCTACCCTGTATATACCTGCATGGTCATGCCCAGTATATCTGCACTGTGATTGGACACTCTGACCGTGGCTGATGCGTGTTATGATTCGTAGAAGTTAAAGTCACTTGGTGAACTTTGTGGTCATGGTCAGTAGCACATGCCAACTCTGTCAAGGCATTGCGCACAATAGCCACACTGAGCCACCAGCATTTGACCTTGTCTGAGCCTGTAAGTTCATGCCTAGTCCATCTACACTGTGATTGGACACTCTGATCGTGGCTGATGCGTGTTATGATTCGTAGAAGTTAGAGTCACTTGGTNAACTTTGTGGTCATGGTCAGTGGCACATGCCAACTCTGTCAAGGCATTGCGCACAATAGCCACACTGAGCCACCAGCATTTGACCTTGTCTGAACCTGTAAGTTCATGCCTAGTCCATCTACACTGTGATTGGACACTCTGATCGTGGCTGACGCGTGTTATGATTCGTAGAAGTTAAAGTCACTTTGTAAACTTTGTGGTCATGGTAAGTGGCATATGCCAACTTTGTCAAGGCACTGCGCACAATAGCCACATCGAGCCACCGGTATTGTACCTCGTTTACACCTGCAAGATCATGCCTGGTATATCTACACTGTGATTGGACACTCTGACCGTGGCTGACTTGTGTTATGATTCATAGCCGTTTAAGGTACTTGGTAAACATTGTGGTCATGGTCAGTGACACATGCGAACTTTGTCAAGGCATTGCGCACAATAGCCGTGCCAAGCCACCGGGTTTTTACCTTGTTTATACCTGTAAGGCCATGCATATTATACGTGCACTGTGATTGGGCACTTTGACCGTGGCCCACTCGTGTTACGATTCGTAGAAGTTAACGTCTCTTGGTAAACTTTGTGGTCATGGTCAGTGGTACATGCCAAATCTGACAAGGCATTGCACACAATATCCACACCGACTCACCACTATTCTACCTTTCTTGAACCTGCAAGATCATGCCTAGTACATCTGCACTGTGATTAAACACTCTGACCGTGGCTGACTCGTATTATGCTCAATAGAAGTAAGAGTCACCCAGATACATTTGTGGTCATGGTCAGTGGCACATGCCAACTTTGTCAAGGCATTGGGCACAATAGCCACACCGAACCACCAGTATTCTACCTTGTTTATAAGTGCAAGATAATGCCCAGTACATCTGCACTTTGATTGGACACTCGGACCGCGGCTGACTTGTGTTATGATCAATAGAAGGAAAAGTCACTTGGATACATTTTTTGTCATGGTCAGTGGAACATGCCAACTTCGTCAAGGCATTGCGCATAACAGCCACACCGAGCCACCAGTATTATACCTTGTTTGCACCTGCAAGATCATGCCTAGTACATTTGCACTGTGATTGGACACTCTGACCGTGGCTGACTCGTGTTCTGATCAATAGAAGTAAAAGTCACTTGGATACATTTGTGGTCATTGTCAGTGGCACATGCCAACTTTGTCAAGGCAGTGCGCACAATAGGCACACCGAGCCACAAGTATTCTACCTTGTTTATACCTGCAAGGTCATGCCCAGTATATCTGCACTTTGATTGGACACTCAGACCGTGGCTGACACGTGTTATGATTCATAGCTGTTTTAGGTGCTTGGTAAACTTTGTGGTCATAGTCAGTGGCACATGCCAACACTGTCGAGGCATTGCGCACAATAGCCGTGCCAAGACACCAGTTTTTTACCCTTTTTATACCTACAAGTGCCTAGTACATCTGAACTGTGACTCGGCACTCTGACCATGGCTGACTCGTGTTACGATTCGTAGAAGTTAAAGTCACTTGGTGAACTTTGTAGTCATGGTCAGTGGCACATGCCAACTTTGTCAAGGCATTNTTTGTACCTGCAAGGACATGCCTAGTACATTTGCACTGTGATTGGACACTCTGACCGTGGCAGACTCATGTTATGATCAGTAGAAGTGGAAGTCACTTGGATACATTTGTGGTCTTGGTCAGTGGCACATGCCAACTTTGTCAAGGCACTGCGCACAATAGCCACAATGAGCCACCAGTATTCAACCTTGTTTATACCTGGAATGTCATGCCCTGTATATCTGTACTGTGATTGGACACTCTTACCATGGCTGACCCGTGTTATGATTCATAGCCGTTTAATGTACTTGGTAAGCTTTGTGGTCATGGTCAGTGGCACATGCCAACTTTGTCAAGGCATTGCGCACAATAGTCGTGCCAAGCCAACGATTTTTTACCCTGTGTATACCCGCAATGTCATGCATATGAGATTTGCAATGTGATCGAGTACTCTGACCGTGGCTGACTCGTGTTATGATTTGTAGAAGTTAAAGTTACTTGGTAAGCTTTGTGGTCATGGTCAGTGGCACATGCCAACTTTGTCAATACATTGCGCACAATAGCCATACCAAGCCACCAGTATTCTACCTTGTTTGTACCTGCAAGATCATGTCTAGTATATATGCACTGTGATCGGACACTCTGACCATGGCTGACTCGTGTTATGATCAACATAAGTAAAAGTTACGTGGATACATTTGTGGTCATGGTCAGTTGCACATGCCAACTTTCTCAAGGCATTGCGCATAATAGCCACACCGAACCACCAGCATTCTACCCTTCATATACCTGCATGGTCATTCCCATTATGTTTGCACTATGGTTGGACACTCTGACCGTGGCTGACTTGTGTTATGATTCGTAGAAGTTAGAGTCACTTGGTAAACTTTGTGGTCATGGTCAGTGGCACATGCCAAAGTTGTCAAGGCATTGCGCACAATAGCCACACCGGGCCACCAGTATTGTACCATTTTTACATCTACAAGATCATGCCTAGTACATCTGCACTGTGATTGGACACTCTGACCATGGCTGACTCGTGCTATGATCAATAAAAGTAAAAGTCACTTGGATAAATTTGTGGTCATGGTCAATGGCACATGCCAACTTTTTTCAAGGCATTGTGAACAATAGCCCCACCAAGCCACCAGTGTTATACCTTGTTTATACCTGCAAGGTCATGCCCAGTATATCTGCACTGTGTTTGGACACTCTGACCGTGGCTGACTCGTGTTGTGATTTACAGCCGTTTAAGGTACTTGGTAAACTTTGTGGTCATGGTCAGTGGCACATGCCAGCTTTGTCAAGGCATTGCACACAATAGCCACACCGAGCCACCAGTATTGTACCTTGTTTGTACCTACAAGGACATGCCTAAAACATGCACACTGTGATTGGACACTCTGACCATGGCTGACTTGTGTTTTGATCAATAGAAGTAGAAGTCACTTGCATACATTCGTGGTCATGGTCAGTGGCACATGCCAACTTTGTCAAGACATTGTGCACAATAGGCACATTGAGCCACCAGTATTCCACCTTGTTTGCATCTGCAAGATCATGCCTAGTACATCTGCACTGTGATTGGACACTCTTACCGTGGCTGATCCATGTTATTACTTGTAGTAGTTAAAGCCACTTGGTAAACTTTGTGGTCATGGTCAGTGGGTTATGCCACCTTTGTGCACAATAGCCACACAGAGCCAACAGTATTCTACGTTGTTTGAACATGCAAAATCATGCCTAGTACATCTTGTCAGAAGAATGGAATGAATGGGAGCGGGAAGAACAGAAGCAAGCAGAAGCAGTCAAGCATGGAGGAGCTCGATAGCGCAGTGACGGAAGCAGAAAGGTGCGTGTAGATCCAAGGAGTTAGTCGCAGAGCCTTGAGTAGGGCGAGGCGGCGGGGCTCCGAGGCAGACAAGAGAAGAGAAGATCAAGGCGAGTGATGCGATGAGGTTGAGCGAATGATTGAAAGTGACGAGGCGAAGAGCTGTGAGGAGAGAGTGGTGAGCGAAAGACGACAGAGGCGAGCAGAGCGAGAGCACGGTGAAAAAGCCGCGGAACCAAAGGGAACAGGATGGATAGATTTGTTCTGGTTAGCTTTTGCAAGGGAATGAACGTCCTCGTTATATCCAACAGAACAGGGGTAAACGGCTTCTTTCCGCTAGCCAGACGCGGGTGACAGATTTATCACTTTATTACGGGATCACTTGACGTGTCGGTTCAAACAGTCATGAGATCGGAGAGCTGGTGAGTCAAGGTGGTTCTGATGATACTATAACCTTCTCGAGGCTCGGATTTACCAAGAGGTGGGAGGAGTGAGTCTGGTTATTACTGTATCTCCAACACATCTGCACTGTGATTGGACACTCTGACCGTGGCTGACTCGTGTTATGATTCATAGCCGTTTAAGGTACTTGGTAAACTTTGTGGTCATGGTCAGTGGCACATGCCCTTTTTTTCAAGGCATTGCGCACAATAGCCATGCCAAGCCACTAGTTTTTACCTTTTTATACCTGCAAAATCATGCATATTAGATGTACGCTCTGATTGGGCACTCTGACCGTGGATGACTCGTGTTACGATGCGTGGAAGTTAAAGTCACTTGGTAAACTTTGTGGTCATGGTCATTGGCACATGCCAACTTTGTCAAGGCATTGCGCACAATAGCCAAACCGAGCCACCAGTATTCTACCTTGTTTATACCTGCAAGATCATGCCTAGTACATCTGCACTGTGATTGGATACTCTGACCGTCTCCGACTCATGTTACGATGCGCAAAAGTTAAAGTCACTTGGTAAACTTTGTGGTCATGGGCAGTGGCACATGCCAACTTTGTCAAGGCATTGCGCACAATAGCCACACAGCGGCACCAGTATTCTACCTTGTTTTTACCTGCAAGGTCATGCCCAGTTTACCTGCACTATGATTGGACACTCTGACCGTGGTTGAATCGTGTTATGATCGATAGAAGTAAAAGTCACTTGGATACATTTGTGGTTATGGTCATTGGCACATGCCAACTTTGTCAAGGCATTGCGCACAATAGTCGTGCCAAGCAACCGATTTTTAACCCAGTTTATACCCTCAAGGGCATGCATATTAGATGTACGCTGTGATTGGACACTGTGACCGTGGCTGACTCGTGTTATGATTCATAGCCGTTTAAGATACTTGGTAAACTTTGTGGTCATGATCAGTGGCACATGCCAGCTTTGTCAAGGTATTGCGCACAATAGCCGTGCCAAGCCACCAGTATTCTACCTTGTTTGTACCTG